>JAVIAB010000101.1:20388617-20528617 GCA_032433765.1 Megaustenia siamemsis
ACTCTACCCACCCTCATGCGTGAACACCCTGACTCTACCACCCCTTATGACTCACCTCCCTGACTCTACCACCTCATGACTCACCTCCCTGACTATACTCGCCCTCATTCCTCACCTCTCTGACTTTATCCACCTTCATTCCTCACCTCCCAGACTCTACCCACCCTCATGCCTCACCTCCCTGACTCTACCCACCCTCATGATTAACCTTCCTGACACCACCCCCGCAACCCTCACTTCCCTGACTCTACCCACCCTCATGTGTGAACACCCTGACTCTACACCCTTATGACTCACCTCCTGACTCTACCCACCCTCATTTCTCACCTCCCTGACTCTACCCACCCTCATTTCTCACCTCCCTGACTCTACTCATCCTCATTCCTCACTCTCTGATTTTTATCCAACTCGTTCCTCAACACCCTGACTCTACCGCCCTCATTCCTTTCCTCCCTTATTCTACCCCCCTCATGCCTCCCCTCCCTGACTACCCACCTCGGCCTCACCACCTTGACTCCTCCACTCACATCCGCTCATCACTGAATCTAGCCACTCTCATTGCTCACCTCCCTGACTCTACCCTACCTCATGCCTCACCTCACTACGCCTCCACAACCCTCATGACTCACTACCTGACTCTACCCACTCTCATGCCTCATCATCTCCTAACTCTACCCACCCACATTCCTCATCTCCCTGTCTCCAACCACCCTCATGCCTCACCTCCCTGACTCCATCCACCCACATCCTCTCGTCGCTGACTCTACCAGCCATCATTCCTTACCTCCCTGACTCAACCCGCCCTCATTCCTTACCTCCCTGACTCTACCCACCTTATGCCTCACCTCCCTGACTTTACTCACCCTCAATCATCATCTTCCTGACTCCACCCACCCTCGTGCCTCACATCCCTAACTCCATCCAATCACATACTCTCATCGCTTACTTTACTTACCCTCATTTCTCACCTCCCTTACTCCCACACACCCTCATGCCCAATGACCCTGATTCTACCCACCCTCATGCCTCACCTCCTGACTCTACCCACACTCATGCCTCACCTCCCAGACTAACCCACACTCATTCATCACCTCCAGGACTCTACCCACCCTCACGCATTACTCAGTGACTCTACCCACCCTGACGCCTCACCTCCCTGACTCTACTCACCCTCATTACTCACCTCACTGACTCTACCCGCCCTTAATCCTCCCTCACTAACTCTACCCGCCCTCAATCCTCACCTCCCTGACTCCTCCCACCCTCATTCCTTACCCTCTGACTCTACCCGCCCTCATTCTCACCTACCTGACTCTACCCGCCCTCGTTCTCTCCTCGCTTACTCCACGCACTCTCATGCTCACCTCCCTGATTCCACACTCCCGCATCTTCTCCTCGCTGATTCCACCCAACGAATCCTCTCCTCGCTGACTCCACTCATTTAATCCTCTCTTCGCTGACTTCATCCCCCCCCCCAGCCCGCCCCTCCCCCACTCCTCCACCCTTTTCATCCTCTCCTCTTGTCTGACCAATCAAAAGTCTCCACTTATTGACGACCAAAGGCGTCTCACCTATTTCCCCCCTCCCCTCTTCCTCTATGTTTATTTTAGCAAACTCGGCCCCACCCTGAGTTTCGTTTTTGGTTTCGCTGCTATTAATGCAGCTCGTTTGCCGTGCGGTTCCTGATGTTGCTTTTTATTCTCCCACGGTGTATTTGATTATGCGTATTAATCAATTATAAATAAGATGCAAGACTTTTGACAAGGTTAGAGCAAAATAGAAGACATAAATTGAGGCTCAGATAAGTCACAATCAACAAACATGTTACTATTAAACACGTCATTGAACTTGTCGATAAGAATGTCGGAATGTTAGCGGCTGATACTTTAACGAAATGTTTACTTTGAGCACATAGATACCGCCATAACGCCAGTCTATTTGTAAATTCTGCCACAGACTGGCTTTTCACGTGTTATCTGACCGCTTTGATCTTCTCAACTGATAGGAGCGATTTCTTTCTTCTGCCCACATGGGATTAGTCACCTATAGCATGGCTACTTCACTTTCACTTCTGTTAATAGAGTCGTCGTTGCAGATAGCACAACAGATTAGTCACCTATAGCATGGCTACTTCACTTTCACTTCTGTTAATAAGAGTAGTCGTTGCAGATAGCACAACAAACATCGACACGTGAAGAACTGAAGGGAACCCCAGAACAGTTTTCATAAATGTCGGTCTACCAAACAGCTCCTGGAGTTCCTCATTGTTAGACTTGTCTCTCGACTTTTGGCAGTCCAGGTCTTATTTGAGCGAACTTCGACACCACTAGGTTCTATTCACAACCATCAAGTATTAAGCCTGCTGGAGTAGGTGATCATGTCTCTCCACAACTTTTGAACTCGACAGTTATTTATCATTTCTGTTGTGACCTTCTGCCAAGCCATTCTCTGGTATTTTTTTCTCTTTGCTTCATTCTATATCTTCGTTCCTCTATTTTTCAAGTTGTTACAATATATTCATGCTGTTCCGTTCTCATTACATGGCCAAAAATGATGATTGTTTCTTTTTAATATTGGATATTAGCTTTCTTCTTGCTTTGCCTCTTTCACATTCTTTTCATTGCTCTTCTTAGCTGTCGATAGTATTCTCAACTCAGTGATTTTCTTGTCTGTTGCCCCATTGTCCATGATTAATATCCTTATGTTAAGACTGGCTCTACATAACATTTAAGAACTTGTTTTATTGTTTATATTGTTAAAATGGATTGCACAGTATCTCTCATGTCATTCTGCATCTCGCCTTTGTTGTACATCTACCATCTGAGGGCAACATTATTCCCAGTATTTAATTGTATTCACCTGTTTCAATATTGCTCCGCTTGTCTTTATTGTGCATTGCGGTGATGTCTTTTTCTTTGTTGTACCATTACTTCTGTCTTTTTACTATTAAGGCTTATTAGTCCTTTTTTTTGCTTTCTTTCACTGTAATGTCTAACGTTAATGAACAGGGAAATGCTAAAAGAATCAATGCAACAAACATCACAAGAGTTCATACTACCAGTCAGGACAAATTCAAGAAAGAAATGGATGACAAATAAACAAGTAGAGGAGTTCAGATATTTGGGCACAATGTTCACAGAGATGGAAAACTAGACAGAGAAATTGACATGAGAATACAAAAACCAAATGCTGTCACATACCAACGTTCACCATTGCTAAGAGATCCAAACATTTCTATGCCAGCTAAACAACAAATGATAAATAGCATTGTCATACCACTTTGTGCTATGAAAGTCAAACATGAACCCTTTCTAAATCCCTTTTAAGAAAGATCAATACATGTGAGATGCGATGCTTGAGAAAAGTAACAAACAACACAAGAAGAGATAGAATACCAAATGAAACTATAAGAAAAATAGTAGGAACAAAACCCTCCAAGATATATAGAACAACAACAACTTAAATGGTTTGGCCACCTGGTCAGAATGAATCCTTATCAATCACCACCAAGGGCGTTCTTCTCGAGAATGCATGGGAAAAGACAAGAGGAAGATCTAGAAGAAGATGGATAGATACAGTGACAGAGACATGTAACAACAAAGGAAAATCACTAATTCAGACTGTTCGAGCAGCTCAAGAACGACAAATGATATAACCACGACGCTTTTAGGTATCAGTGAAAAGAGCAAAGTAGAAGAAGAAGAGGAAGCAGAAGAAGGGAAAAGAAGAATGGATTATAGATGACATTTTGCAGTTAATGGATACAAGAAGAAAATAAAGAAAATAAAGAAGAGTATAAGAGATTAAATAAAGAAATTGTAATAAAATGTAATGAAGCAAAAGAAGCATAGCTAAATGAGAGATGCAAAGAGATTGAAATGCAACAAAAAGGAGATGCTAAAGCTATATACAAACAAATTGAAAAAATTAACAGGAAAAAAACGCAATCAAAACTAGATGTTTAGAATCAAAGGAAGGAGAACTGTTGGTTGAACAAGAAACATAAGGGAACGATGGACAGAATACATTAAATACATGTATCTTTATAATGATGAATGAACAGAAGTAAATATTAAGGATAATGGAGAAGGACCAAATACTCAGAGAGAAGTGGAAGACACCTTGCGCAATATGAAAGCAGGAAAAACCCCTGGACCAGAAAATAACTAAAGAAGAGATTGATGCCATGGGTGATTTTGGATAGAAATAATAACAAAAATATTGAATGATATCTACAACAGCGGATATATACCAGACGACATGCTCAAATCAATATTCATAGCCCTACCAAGAAATCGGTTGCGATTGAATGCGATGATCATCGCACAATAAGCCTTATGAGTCATGTGACTAAGATATTACTAAGAATCATCATGCAAAGAGTGCGAAACAAAATCAGTCCAGAAATTAGCGGTGAACAGTGTGGTTTTGTTAGAGATAAAGGACAAGCAATGTCATTTATATCATAAGATATTTAGTAGAAAGAGCCATAGAAGTGAAAACTATCTATACCTATGTTTCATAGATTACACCAAAGCATTTGACAAAGTAAAGCACCAAGAAATAATCAAAATTTTAGAAAGCATAAACGTAGACAAAAAGATCTAAGAATAATAAAGAACATGTACTGGCAACAAAGCGACCATAAGAACTGGAAACCACTGGTAATGTTTCAACAAATAAAACAGGGTGTTTAGACAAGGTTGTGTGCTGTCACCAGATTTGTTTCATATTTATAGTGATTATTTTTAGATCCATAAGGGGCATGCCTGAATAACAATTGGAGGTCATAATATAAATAATTTAAGGTATGCTGATGATACAGTCTTAATCGCTAAGAGTGAAAATGAGTTACAAGAAATGTTGGACATTGTAGTGAAAGAAAGCAAAAATAAGGACTCAGCCTTAATAGCAAAAAGACAGAGGTAATGGTAAAAACAAAGAAAAAGACATCACCTCAGTGCACAATAAAGACAAATGGAACAATATTATTGGCTGGTTATTGGTTATGGAAGGCCTCGGTATCACAGCAAACAAATTAAAATCCATAATTGCTCAACCGCCCGTGCCAGCGTATTCATCCGAATCTCATCTCCAAAACAAAGAAAAGTAACTGTAATCCCATCATAGCAGTCTCAGCACACGCCAAAAGACATAAGGCGAAACCGCACAGAAAGTAACACAGCAACTGTTCCCTGTCATACGATATTATCATTCACAGGAAGCAATTGAATATCGAAACATGATCAAAGAGAATATGATTTTGTGACCTTCACTGATTCACTCTTAGATGTGAATGTGTAGTTTACACAAGAGGAGAAGTTTTCAACTACAGTGATCCCATTTAAGGCAATTCTGGGATAGCAAGGCAAGTCTCCTTTATAGCAGCAGAACTTGATGTTCTTCGCTCCCTTCTTGTAGCTGCCGCCACACGATTCTGATGTCTCATAACTTGGACATAATTCAAGAACAATGTCAGATTAACATTCCATAGATCGGCTCTGCTGATGAAATGCTTGGTGCAACAGTTGCATCAATCATACTGGAGGCTCCTGGTCTGTGGTCATTATATCACAGACGGCACATGATGTTGTTATATTAAGTATTTCTTTCTTGGGTGTAAATATGTGGCACACACATGGAGAGTGGTTTGTGGTCACAGTAATCCCATTAAAGGCAATTCTAGGGTAGCATGGCATAGCTGTTCCAGAACAGCACAATCCTAAGATGTTTCTGTGTTCGCTATAAAGCTGCTGCTGCTACAAAATCCTGACCAATTATAGGTGTGGACATTATTCACTTGCAATGACAAAACTGCTTTGTTTACATCATAAACCTCTGGAAGCGAATCATTTATGGGACTAATATTACAATTTATTCTTCCATCGGGGATATCTTCATTGAGTCCCCAAAAAAAGGTCTTTGGTTAAAAAGCACATATGCCTTTGAGTTAAACACACAATGAGCCCACTTCATAGATTCAAAATGATCCTTGCCAATGCCATCCGTTTGCACAAGTTAGGTCCTTAGCTACCAAACGTCTGAAACGAAGCCATCGAATTAACGACTTTATCTACAGCGAAGGTTAACGAACTGTGAACAAACATTTATGTTCAAACCCTTGAAAACATTTTCAAAAATCTGCCAACTCACAGCAATAACATATATCGTGTTGTTCAATGTAAACATTGCTTAGTCCATAGCTCGAATATAAATAAGCTGCCATTTCGGTGCGTCCCATGACGTCCAAAACAATATTAAAACAGGTAAATGAATTTAAATATTTGGGAACCTTGTTAACCTCAGACGGAAGATGTACAAAAGAGGTGAGATGCAGAATGGCTCAGGCAAAAGCAGCTTTCCAAAAAATGAGGAAAATACTATGCTATCCAATTTTGACAATAGAAAAAGAAAAAGGATTCTTAAATGTTATGTAGAGCCAGTCTTAACATATGGATGCGAATCATGGACAATAGGACAAGAGACAAGAAAATCACTGGAGTCTGTAGAAATGTGGTTTTACAGAAGAATGTTGAGAGTACCATGGACAGCTAAGAAGAGTAATGAAGATGTTCTGAGAGATGTCAAAGCAAAAAGAGAGCTAATTTCCAATATTAAGAAGAAACAATCATCATTTTTTGGGCTATGTAATGAGAAGAGAAAAACTTGAATATATTGTAACAACTGGAAAAATTGAGGGACGAAGATATAGAGGAAAGCAAAGAGGAAAAATACCAGACAGCTTAAGAGAATGGCTTGGCAGAAGGTCAACAACAGAAATGATAAATAACTGTCGAGATCGAAAGTTGTGGAGAAACATGATCACCTGCGCCAGCAGGCCCGGTACTTGATGATGATGGATGTCTAACATTTCTTGTAACTCGTTTTCATTCTCAGCGATTAAGACAGTATTATCAGTATACCATTGTTTATTTATATTATGAACTCCGATTGTTATTCCAGACATGTCCTTTATGGATCTCTAAGGTTCTATTATTAGATGTCTATCTCCTGACTGTCTATTTCATAAAACTGGCTCTCCTCTGAGGACTGCCACTGTTCTGAACTCTTATACCAGAACTAGCTCTCAACTGTCTCTGGCTTAACTCTACGCTGCTTGTATTTGTATCTTGCTCTGTTACCTATTTTTTGACTGTCTCTGGCTTTACTCTACGCTGCTTGTATTTGTATCTTGCTCTATTACCTATTTTTTTACTGTCTCTGGCTTTACTCTACACTGCTTGTATTTGTATCTTGCTCTATTACCTATTTTTGACTGTCTCTGGCTTTACTCTACACTGCTTGTATTTGTATCTTGCTCTATTACCTATTTTTTGACTGTCTCTGGCTTTACTCTACACTGCTTGTATTTGTATCTTGCTCTATTACCTATTTTTTGACTGTCTCTGGCTTTACTCTACGCTGCTTGTATTTGTATCTTGCTCTGTTACCTATTTTTTGACTGTCTCTGGCTTTACTCTACACTGTTTGTATTTGTATCTTACTCTGTTACCTATTTTTTGACTGTCTCTGGCTTGACTCTACGCTGCTTGTATTTGTATCTTGCTCTATTATCTATTTCTTGACTGTCTTAACTCTACGCTGCTTGTATTTGTATCTTGCTCTGTTACCTATTTCTTGACTGTCTTAACTCTACGCTGCTTGTATTTGTATCTTGCTCTGTTACCTATTTCTTGACTGTCCTCAGACTTAATTCTACGCTGCTTGTATTTGTGTCTTACTTTAATACCTATTTCTTGACTACCTCTCTCGTCGCTAAATGTTCTCTGCGTTTACTCCTCTGATGTCTCTAATGTTCGGGGCTCTCCTGTTTCTAACTATCTCTGCCCTCTGATGTCTCTAATGTTCGGGGCTCTCCTGTTTCTAACTATCTCTGCCCTCTGATGTCTCTAATGTCCGGGGCTCTCTCTGCTCTCCTGTTTCTAACTATCTCTGCCCTCTGATGTCTCTAATGTTCGGGGCTCTCCTGTTTCTAACTATCTCTGCCCTCTGATGTCTCTAATGTTCGGGGCTCTCCTGTTTCTAACTATCTCTGCCCTCTGATGTCTCTAATGTTCGGGGCTCTCCTGTTTCTAACTATCTCTGCCCTCTGATGTCTCTCCGTCTTCTGCCGCCCGTCTTTAACGAAGACCCAGCTTTGCCAAATATAGTTGACATGTCTCTTTGCGTAATTCAAACATGACAAATGAGAATTATTAAGGCATGTTGAAAGACACAGCAGCCTACTAAATGTATTCTTCGAAGGTAAAATACAAGGAAGATTCTCTACCTCTTTATCTACATGCTATTCAGGGCTGTCGAAGTGTTGAAGAGTTTAATTGCCTGAACCGAAAAGAGGAAGGGACATATGGAGTTGTATATCGGCCTCTCGACGAGAAGACACATGAGATTGTGGCACTAAAGAGACTCAAGATGGAGAAAGAGAAGAAAAGCTTTCCCATAACATCTTTGAGGGAAATAAACACACTTTTGAAGGCACAGCATGAAAACATTGTTACAGTCAGGGAGATTGTTGATGGCAGTAACATGGATAAGATTTATATTGTCATGGACTTTGGATTAGCAAGAGAATATGGATCTCCTCTCAAAGCTTACACTCCTATTGTTGTAACATTGTGGTACAGAGCACCAGAACTGCTATTATGATGTTAGGAATACACCACACACATTGATATGGGGTCTGTATAGTTGCTGAGTTTTTCCTTATGAAAGCCCTCTGGCCCGGCAAGTCTGAGATTGATCAAATCAATAAAATATGCAAGGATCTTGGCACACCAACAGAAAAGATTTGGCCTGGTGTGTCAGAGTTGCCAGGCATGAAGAAAGTCCAATTCAATGAAAACCCGTACAATGTGATAAAAAAACAGATTTGGCTCATATCTGACAGAAATTGGCTTTGATCTGCTTAACAGTTTTTTTGCCTGTGACCCAGCCAAACGAGTGACTGCGGAGGAAGCTCTTGAGCATGAATACTTCTGTGAGTCACCTCTTCCAGTTGATCCATCCATGTTCCCAACATGGCCAGCTAGAAGTTAACAGACCAGAAAGCATTCACATTCTCCCAAACCACCATCTGGAGGAAAAGCTTATCAAAAGCTAATGGATGATGAGGAAAACTTTGCTGCAGGGGGCTTTCACATGTCAACAGCTGCTAAGGGGGCTTTCACATGTCAACAGCTGCTAAGGGGGCTTTCACATGTCAACAGCTGCTAAGGGGGCTTTCACATGTCAGCAGCTGCTAAGGGGGCTTTCACATGTCAACAGCTGCTAAGGGGGCTTTCACATGTCAACAGCTGCTAAGGGGGCTTTCACATGTCAGCAGCTGCTAAGGGGGCTTTCACATGTCAATAGCTGCTAAGGGGGCTTTGGCTCAGGGTACAGGCTTCTCTATCAAGTTCTAGACCAGAAAAGTACATGGGATCTGATTCATTAAACCTGGGTATTCTTCTATTTGCTTTGCTCATTAATGTCCTTCTTATCATATTTGTGAATCACAACCAGATTGTGGGCAAAGATTAATTGCCAACATAAACTACATGTAAATAATAGACTCTAGTGGATGAATTGTTCTCTCTACTGTGGGGAATGGTCATATCTGTATTGTCACATGAGAGGTCATAGTTATGATTATAATGGGGTGTATCTGTGGTTGAATTATAATAGTGTTATACCTTAAACTGTGAAAAAACATTTCAAGAGGACATGAACTTCCGGTCAATATGGTGGATAGGTGGCGGGAACAATTGAAGGCTATGCATGAAAAGTATTCCTTGTTGCAGTTTCCTCATATTCCAAGTCTCACTTGTTGCAGGAGCTACTGAGTTAAGTGCTCTGTGCACACCGTGAGCTGTGTGTCTCATCTGTTTTGATCGTGTTTCGATATTCCAATTGCTTTCGATGAATGATGATATCGTATGACAGGGAACAGTTGGCTGTGTTCACTTTCTGCGCGGTTTCGCCTTATGTCTTTTGACGTGTGCTGAGACTGCTATGATGGAGATTACAGTCACCTTTCTTTGTTTGGGAGATGAGATTCGGATGATTCCACTGGCACGGGCGGTTGAGCATTTATGGATTTTAATTCGTTTGCAGTGATACCGGGGCCTTCCATAACCAAATAGAAGGTGAAAAAAAAGGAGAGGCCGGCCAAGACTAACATGGACGAGTAACATCAAAAGATAGACAAGTCAACTGATGACAACCTGCACCATCAAAGCAAGAGACAGAGCGGAATGGCGCTCCATGATAGCCAACCATTGATGCGGAGTCTGCACTCAATGCTGATGTCTCTTTATCAATATCCTACCCAGAGTAATGAAAACATTCTGAAAGAGGCCAAATCAAAAAGAGAACCTATTTCCAAGTTTAGGAAGAAAGAATCATTTTTTTTGGCCATGTAATGAGAAGAGAACAGCTGGAATATATTGTAACAACTGGGAAAATTGAGGGACGAAGAGATAGAGGGAAGCAAAGACAACAGATACCAGACAGCTTAAGAGAATGGCTTGGCAGATGGTCAACAACAGAAATGATAAATAACTGTCGTGATCGAAAGTTGTGGAGAGACATGATCACCTGCGCCAGCAGGCCCGGTACTTGATGATGATGACCCAGGGTACAAGTTAATGTTCCCACGAACAAAATCAACCAGAAGGTCCCACCATCTGGCGACTTCTAGACAAAGTTTTACCGTTGAGATCCTAACAACAGGCCTTGTCCCGTCACAAAAAGGTTTTGCTTTAAGAAAATTTGTTGACCACATTCTCATGTAACCAGACATTATTTCTTGCTTGTCCTAGTGAACTCTAGTCCAACTGAACTTTTCATGGTCAGTTATTTATGTAAACTATCATCGTGTGTCTTTAATAACAGAAAACTTATATGTGCGTTTCTCTATATTACTAAATGATGCTATTCCTGTGTGTGTGTGTGGTGTGTGGTGTGTGTGTGTGTGTGTGTGTTTGTGTGTGTATATATACATATACACCTTATATATATATAAGGTTGAATGCATTCGAAAATAGATGTCTAAGGAAAATACTTGCTATAGCGTGGAACGAATTCAAAACAAACGAGGAAATTAGAGAAATCGCCAATCAACCACTAATATCTTCAGTAATAAAGAAAAGACGATGGTCATATGTTGGACATGTGATGAGAAGAGATAATAACCGAATAGCAAAGCAAGCCCTCATGTGAGAAACAGCAGGTTAGAGGAAAGGAGGAAGATCCAGAGAGACACTGAGAAGAACATTGATGAGAGAGGCAAGAGCAGCAGGAATCGGCTTACTCAATGAGATAGAGTTGCTTGCATAGAACACAGACAAATGGCGAGATTTGATAAAAGATCTTTAAAGGATTGAAAACTGCTAGAATAAAAATTTAGATAAGAGAAAGAGTATCTGGGTCTATGCCGTATGGGCCGGCTACGGCTTGAAAGGTCAATATATATACATATATATATATATATATACACACACACACGCATATATATATATATATTTATTCCGTCCACGTACTGCTAAATTGGAACCGACATGATATATATAATGCCACACTTCTAGCACTACTACTTCACATAGCCATTCACCTCCTGTATTACTATTTCAATTAGACATTCATTACTAGTATTGTTACTTCACAGAAACATTAATTATTTGCATTACAAATTAACATAGACATTAACTTCAAATTAACATAGATATTAATTTCTTGCATTACTACTTCACATAGATATTAATTTCTTGCGTTACTACTTCACATATATATTAATTTCTTGCATTACTACTTCATATAGATATTAATTTCTTGCATTACTACTTCACATAGATATTAATTTCTTGCGTTACTACTTCACATATATATTAATTTCTTGCATTACTACTTCATATAGATATTAATTTCTTGCGTTACTACTTCACATATATATTAATTTCTTGCATTACTACTTCATATAGATATTAATTTCTTGCATTACTACTTCATATAGATATTAATTTCTTGCATTACTACTTCATATAGATATTAATTTCTTGCATTACTACTTCACATAGATATTAATTTCTTGCGTTACTACTTCACATAGATATTAATTTCTTGCGTTACTACTTCACATAGATATTAATTTCTTGCATTACTACTTCACATAGATATTAATTTCTTGCATTACTACTTCATATAGATATTAATTTCTTGCATTACTACTTCACATAGATATTAATTTCTTGCGTTACTACTTCACATAGATATTAATTTCTTGCGTTACTACTTCTTCTTATTTGATTCAGCTCCCTGTGGAGCATACGTCTTCTAAACAAACACTTTCTAAGTCGTTCTGTTTCTTGCCAAGATTATTCCATGTTTTCCGTATCATCTCTGTTTCCACCTGTCTTCTCCAAGAATATTTTGCTCTTCCACTTTGGTCTTTTCCCCTGGGGATTCCAAAAAATGTGTCTATCGTGGAATTCTCTCATTTGGCTTCCGCTGTGTGTTCTATCCAGGGTTATCGTCTTCGTTACATCTTTTCATCCACTGCTTTGGGGGGGGGGGGGCTGGTTGGTCTCGAGGCAAGACGCCGGACTTGAGACAGAGAGGTTATAAGTTCAAATCCCGGCTGAACCACTTGGGATTTTTATTTCTGATTTCTCTCTGCGGCAACCAGCCCTGGTCTCAGCAGGGAGACCCGGCTTGAAACGTCAATTACTCATCGATGAAAAAAGTATGAGTACCCCCGAGGATGGAGTTATCTGCCTGTACGGAGAGGGGCCCCTGTGCACATGGCTGAGAGGGAAAAATGGATTAACAGGCAAAATTCAGTTCCTAGTTTCTAGGGACTTCACCAGAGGTGGAAGCTGGTGAATGGAAAGAAAAAAAAATGCTAAAAATATCCACTGGTTTTTGACTGGCACTATCCATAATTGACCTGCACTGTTCCATAATTGACTGGCACTGTTCCATAATTGACTGGCACTGCTCCATAATTGACTGGCACTGTTCCATAATTGACTGGCACTGTTTCATAATTGACTGGCACTGTTCCATAATTGACTGGCACTGTTCCATAATGACTGGCACTGTTCCATAATCGACTGGCACTGTTCCATAATCGACTGGCACTGTTCCATAATCGACTGGCACTGTTCAATAATCGACTGGCACTGTTCCATAATCGACTGGCACTGTTTCATAATAGACTGGCACTGTTCCATAATTGACTGGCACTGTTCCATAATCGACTGGCACTGTTCCATAATTGGCTGGCACTGTTCCATAATTGACTGGCACTGTTCCATAATCGACGGGCACTGTTCCATAATTGACTGGCACTGTTCCATAATCGACTGGCACTGTTCCATAGTCGACTGGCACTGTTCCATAATCGACTGGCACTGTTCAATAATCGACTAGCACTATTCCATAATCGACTGGCACTGTTCCATAATCGACTGGCACTGTTCAATAATCGACTGGCACTGTTCCATAATCGACTGGCACTGTTCCATAATCGACGGGCACTGTTTCATAATTGATTGGCACTGTTCCATAATTGACTGGCACTGTTCCATAATTGACTGGCACTGTTCCATAATTGACTGGCACTGTTCCATAATTGACTGGCACTGTTCTATAATCGACTGGCACTGTTCCATAATCGACTGGCACTGTTCCATAATCGACTGGCACTGTTCAATAATCGACTGACACTGTTCCATAATCGACTGGCACTGATTCATAATTGACTGGCACTGTTCCATAATTGACTGGCACTGTTCCATAATTGACTGGCACTGTTCCATAATTGACTGGCACTGTTCCATAATGGGTGTCCGGTTAGCGCAATCGATAGGCGGTTGGCTTACCACGGCAACAGCCGGGGTTCGTACCCTGGCGAGGACACCTGGGTTTGACTAATTCCCTAAAATTAGTGGGAGCCGCGATAGCTGAGTGGTTAGTGAACTGGACTACTACGGACAAGGGGTAGGGTTCGATCCCAACCGACGGCTCCGGGTTCACCCAGCCTTAAATGGGTACCGGATTTTTTCTGGGAAAGTAAAGCAGCACGGGCGTAATACCGACCACATTACCCCAAAAATCATGTGCTGAAGGTCTGTAAAATATAGGGTCACTAACACCATATTTCCCTATACGCCACTTGGCGTGACGGGGGGTACTTTACTTTACTTTACTGTTCCATAATTGACTGGCACTGTTCCATAATTGACTGGCACTGTTCCATAATCGACTGGCACTGTTCCATAATTCTACGTTCATGATTTTGTCCAGCAATTTCTATCCTTTTATCTGCACAAGCATCCATTTGCATTACCACTTCACAGAGACGCTCACTTCTTGCATTACCACTTCACATAGACACTCACTTCTTGCATTACCACTTCACAGAGACACTCACTTCTTGCATTACTGCTTCACATAGACATTCACTTCTTGCATTACTGCTTCACATAGCCACTCACTTCTTGCATTACTACTTCACATAGACACTCACTTCTTGCATTACTGCTTCACATAGACACTCACTTCTTGCATTACCACTTCACATGACACTCACTTCTTGCATTACCACTTCACATGACACTAACTTCTTGCATTACTGCTTCACATAGACACTCGCTTCTTGCATTACTGCTTCACATAGACATTCACTTCTTGCATTACTGCTTCACACAGCCACTCACTTCTTGCATTACTGCTTCACATAGCCACTCACTTCTTGCATTACCACTTCACATAGACACTCACTTCTTGCATTACTGCTTCACATAAACATTCACTTCTTGCATTACTGCTTCACATAAACATTCACTTCTTGCATTACTACTTCACATAAACATTTACTTCTTGCATTGAAGCGTCACATATGCATTTACTTCTTTCATTACTACTTCACATAAACATCTACTTTTTGCACTAGTACATCATATAGGTATGCACTTATTGCATTGATGCTTCACATATGCATTCACTTCTTTCACTACTACTTCACAAATACATTTCTTGGTTACTTTGCTGTGACAGAAAATCGTCAATGTTTTCCATTGTTACGTGAGATAATGAATAAACACACTTTCAGCAGCTCACTTTATGTTTCTATGTTTCTATGTCTCTATGTTTCTATGTCTCTATGTTTCTATGTCTCTATGTTTCTATGTTTTTACATGTCTCTGTGTTTCTATGTTTCTATGTCCTTATGTTTCTATGTCTCTATGTTTCTTTGTCTCTATGTTTCTATGTTTTTTTATGTCTCTGTGTTTCTATGTCTCTATGTTTCTATGTCTCTATGTTTCTATGTTTTTATATGTCTCTGTGTTTCTATGGTTCTATGTCCTTATGTTTCCATATCTCTATGTTTCTATATCTCTATGTTTCTATATCTCTATGTTTCTATGCCTCTGTTTCTATGTCTCTATGTTTCTATGTCTCTATGTTTCTATGTTTCTATGTCTCTATGTTTCTATGTTTCTATGTCTCTATGTTTCTAAGTTTCTATGTCTCTATGTCTCTATGTCTCTATGTTTCTATGTCTCTATGTCTCTATGTTTCTATGTCTCTATGTTTCTATGTCTCTGTTTCTATGTCTCTATGTTTCTATGTCTCTATGCTTCTATGTTTCTTTGTCTCTATCTTTCTAAGTTTCTATGTCTCTATGTCTCTATGTCTCTATGTTTCTATGTCTCTATGTTTTTATATGTCTCTATGTTTCTATGTCTCTATGTTTATATGTCTCTATGTTTCTAAGTCTCTATGTCTCTATGTTTCTATGTCTCTATGTTTCTACGTTTCTACGTTTCTATGTCTCTATGTTTCTATGTTTCAATGTCTCTTTGTTTCTATGTCTCCATGTTTCCATGTCTTTATGTTTCTATGTCTCTATGTTTCTATGTTTCTATGTCTCTATGTCTCTATGTTTATATGTCTCTATGTTTCTATGTCTCTATGTCACTATGTTTCTATGTCTCTATATTTCTACGTTTCGATGCCTCTATGTTTCTATGGCTCTATATTTCTATGTCTGTATGTTTCTATGTCTCTATGTTTCTATGTTTCAATGTCTCTATGTTTCTATGTCTCTATATTTCTATGTCTCTTTGTTTCTATGTTTCAATGTCTCTATGTTTCTATGTCTCTATGTCTCTATATTTCTATGTCTCTATGTTTCTATGTTTCAATGTCTCTATGTTTCTATGTCTCTATGTCTCTATATTTCTATGTCTGTATGTTTCTATGTCTCTATGTTTCAATGTCTCTATGTTTCTAGGTTTCAATGTCTCTATGTTTCTATGTCTCTATGTCTCTATATTTCTATGTCTGTATGTTACTATGTCTCTATGTTTCTATGTCTCTATGTTTCTATGTTTCTATGTTTCTATGTCTCTATATCTCTATATTTCTATGTCTGTATGTTTCAATGTCTCTATGTTTCTATGTCTCTATGTCTCTATATTTCTATGTCTGTATGTTTCTATGTCTCTATGTTTCAATGTCTCTATGTTTCTATGTTTCAATGTCTCTATGTTTCTATGTCTCTATGTCTCTATATTTCTATGTCTGTATGTTTCTATGTCTCTATGTTTCTATGTCTCTATGTTTCTATGTTTCTATGTCTCTATATCTCTATATTTCTATGTCTGTATGTTTCAATGTCTCTATGTTTCTATGTCTCTATGTCTCTATATTTCTATGTCTGTATGTTTCTATGTCTCTATGTTTCAATGTCTCTATGTTTCTATGTTTCAATGTCTCTATGTTTCTATATCACTATGTCTCTATATTTCTATGTCTGTATGTTTCTATGTCTCTATGTTTCTATGTCTTTATGTTTCTATGTCTCTATGTCTCTATGTCTCTATATTTCTATGTCTGTATGTTTCAATGTCTCTATGTTTCTATGTCTCTATGTCTCTATATTTCTATGTCTGTATGTTTCAATGTCTCTATGTTTCTATGTCTCTATGTCTCTATATTTCTATGTCTGTATGTTTCTATATCTCTATGTTTCTATATCTCTATGTTTCTATGCCTCTGTTTCTATGTCTCTATGTTTCTATGTCTCTATGTTTCTATGTTTCTATGTCTCTATGTTTCTATGTTTCTATGTCTCTATGTTTCTAAGTTTCTATGTCTCTATGTCTCTATGTTTCTATGTCTCTATGTCTCTATGTTTCTATGTCTCTATGTTTCTATGTCTCTGTTTCTATGTCTCTATGTTTCTATGTCTCTATGTTTCTATGTCTCTATGCTTCTATGTTTCTTTGTCTCTATGTTTCTAAGTTTCTATGTCTCTATGTCTCTATGTCTCTATGTTTCTATGTCTCTATGTTTTTATATGTCTCTATGTTTCTATGTCTCTATGTTTATATGTCTCTATGTTTCTAAGTCTCTATGTCTCTATGTTTCTATGTCTCTATGTTTCTACGTTTCTACGTTTCTATGTCTCTATGTTTCTATGTTTCAATGTCTCTTTGTTTCTATGTCTCCATGTTTCCATGTCTTTATGTTTCTATGTCTCTATGTTTCTATGTTTCTATGTCTCTATGTCTCTATGTTTATATGTCTCTATGTTTCTATGTCTCTATGTCACTATGTTTCTATGTCTCTATATTTCTACGTTTCTATGCCTCTATGTTTCTATGGCTCTATATTTCTATGTCTGTATGTTTCTATGTCTCTATGTTTCTATGTTTCAAGGTCTCTATATTTCTATGTCTCTATATTTCTATGTCTCTTTGTTTCTATGTTTCAATGTCTCTATGTTTCTATGTCTCTATGTCTCTATATTTCTATGTCTCTATGTTTCTATGTTTCAATGTCTCTATGTTTCTATGTCTCTATGTCTCTATATTTCTATGTCTGTATGTTTCTATGTCTCTATGTTTCAATGTCTCTATGTTTCTATGTTTCAATGTCTCTATGTTTCTATGTCTCTATGTCTCTATATTTCTATGTCTGTATGTTTCTATGTCTCTATGTTTCTATGTCTCTATGTTTCTATGTTTCTATGTCTCTATATCTCTATATTTCTATGTCTGTATGTTTCAATGTCTCTATGTTTCTATGTCTCTATGTCTCTATATTTCTATGTCTGTATGTTTCTATGTCTCTATGTTTCAATGTCTCTATGTTTCTATGTTTCAATGTCTCTATGTTTCTATGTCTCTATGTCTCTATATTTCTATGTCTGTATGTTTCTATGTCTCTATGTTTCTATGTCTCTATGTTTCTATGTTTCTATGTCTCTATATCTCTATATTTCTATGTCTGTATGTTTCAATGTCTCTATGTTTCTATGTCTCTATGTCTCTATATTTCTATGTCTGTATGTTTCTATGTCTCTATGTTTCAATGTCTCTATGTTTCTATGTTTCAATGTCTCTATGTTTCTATATCACTATGTCTCTATATTTCTATGTCTGTATGTTTCTATGTCTCTATGTTTCTATGTCTTTATGTTTCTATGTCTCTATGTCTCTATGTCTCTATATTTCTATGTCTGTATGTTTCAATGTCTCTATGTTTCTATGTCTCTATGTCTCTATATTTCTATGTCTGTATGTTTCAATGTCTCTATGTTTCTATGTCTCTATGTCTCTATATTTCTATGTCTGTATGTTTCTATGTCTCTATGGCTCTATATTTCTATGTCTCTATGTTTCTATGTCTCTATGTCTCTATGTCTCTATGTTTCTATGTTTCTATGCTTACTACTTGGAGATCTTCATTGTTTGATTGTCTACTGCCATGAATGATGTCATGTGGTTCTAGTACACATTTTGTCATCTTCTGAAACGAAAGTTGAATAAATTTGATCTAAAAGTTGGACATTTTAAAGAAAATCTAAATGCCAGTTCGGACACAAAACACAAACGAGTTAAATAAAGACATGCCTGGCAAGAACTGGACCAATCCGCACATTCTGAGCAAATACATCGGTCATGTGGTGAGATTGAATGAAGAAATACATCGGTCATGTGGTGAGAATGAATGAAGAAATACATCGGCCATGTGGTGAGAATGAATGAAGAAATACATCGGTCATGTGGTGAGAATGAATGAAGAGATACATCGGTCATGTGGTGAGAATGAATGAAGAGATACATCGGTCATGTGGTGAGAATGAATGAAGAAATACATCGGTCATGTGGTGAGAATGAATGAAGAAATACATCGGTCATGTGGTGAGAATGAATGAAGAGATACATCGGTCATGTGTTGAGAATGAATGAAGAGAGAATTCTCCATCTGACATTCATGTGGAAATCACATGGTAAACGAAGGCAGGGTAGACCAAGAGAATTACTACGCAGAACAATTACCAGGGAAGGCTCAATCACGAGATTAAAAACAACCAAGAACTACAAGAACTAACAGCAAATCGTCAATCATGGAGAACTGTGACTTAACACACTATCAACACACTATCAACGCCCTATCAACACACTATCAACGCCCTATCAACACACTATCAACACACTATCAACACACTATCAACACACTATCAACGCCCTATCAACACACTATCAACACACTGTCAACACACTATCAACGCCCTATCAACACACTATCAACACACTATCAACCCACTATCAACACACTATCAACGCCCTATCAACACACTATCAACACAATATCAACGCCCTATCAACACACTATCAACACACTATCAACGCCCTATCAACACACTATCAACACACTATCAACACACTATCAACGCCCTATCAACGCACTATCAACACACGATCAACGCCCTATCAACACACTATCAACGCACAATCAACGCCCTATCAACGCCCTATCAACCCCTTTTCAACGCCCTATCAACACACTATCAACACACTATCAACGCCCTATCAACACACTATCAACGCACAATCAACGCCCTATTAACGCCCTATCAACCCCTTTTCAACGCCCTATCAACACCCTATCAACACACTATTAACACACTATCAACACACTATCAACACACTATCAACGCCCTATCAACGCACAATCAACGCCCTATCAACGCCCTATCAACCCCTTTTCAACGCCCTATCAAAACCCTATCAACACACTATCAACACACTATCAACACACTATCAACGCCCTATCAACACCCTATCAACGCACAATCAACGCCCTATCAACGTCCTATCAACCCCTTTTCAACGCCCTATCAACGCCCTATCAACGCCCTATCAACGCTCTCTCAACGCCCTATCAACACCCTATCAACACCATATCAACGCCCTATCAACACACTATCAACACCATATCAACACCATATCAACGCCCTATCAACACCATATCAACACCATATCAACGTCCTATCAACACCATATCAACACCATATCAACGCCCTATCAACACCATATCAACACCATATCAACTTCCTATCAACACCATATCAACACCATATCAACGACCTATCAACACCATATCAATACCATATCAACGCCCTATCAACACCATATCAACACCATATCAACGTCCTATCAACACAAATCAACTACATATCAACACCATATCAACACCATATCAACGCCATATCAACGCCCTATCAACACCATATCAACACCATATCAGAGCCCTATCAACGTCCTATCAACACCATATCAACGCCCTATCAACGCCCTGTCAACGCCCCATCAACGCCCAATCAACACCATATCAACATCATATCAACACCATATCAACGCCCTATCAACACCATATCAACGCCCTATCAACACCATATCAACACCATATCAACGCCATATCAACGCCCTATCATCGTCCTATCAACGCCCTATCAACACCATATCAACACCATATCAAAGCCCTATCAACGTCCTATCAACACCATATCAACACCATATCAACGCCCTATCAACAACATATCAACACCATATCAACACCATATCAACGCACTATCAACACCATATCAACACCATATCAACATCATATCAACACCATATCAACGCCAAATCAACACCATATCAACGCCCTATCAACACCATATCAACACCATATCAACACCATATCAACGCCCTATCATCGCCCTAACAGCAAATCGTCAATCATGTAGAAATGTGACTTAACACACTATCAACACACTATCAAAGCCCTATCAACACCCTATCAACGCACAATCAACGCCCTATCAACCCCTTTTCAACGCCCTATCAACGCCGTATCAACGCCCTATCTACGCTCTATCAACGCCCTCTCAACGCCCTATCAACACCCTATCAGCACCATATCAACGCCCTATCAACACCCTATCAACACCATATCAACATCATATCAACGCCCTATCAACACCATATCAACGCCCTATCAACCCCTTTTCAACACTATATAAACGTCCTATCAACACCATATCAACACCATATCAACGCCCTATCAACACCATATCAACACTATATCAACGTCCTATCAACACCATATCAACGACCTATCAACACCATATCAACACCATATCAACGCCCTATCAACACCATATCAACACCATATCAACGTCCTATCAACACCATATCAACTACATATCAACACCATATCAACACCATATCAAAGCCCTATCAACGTCCTATCAACACCATATCAACACCATATCAACGTCCTATCAACAACATATCAACACCATATCAACACCATATCAACGCCGTTTCAACGCCCTATCAACACCATATCAACACCATATCAACACCATATCAACGCCCTATCAACACCAAATCAACGCCCTATCAACATCATATCAACACCATATCAACGCCCTATCAACACACTATCAACACTATATTAACGCCCTATCAATACCATATCAACACCATATCAACACCATATCAACGCCCTATCAACACCATATCAACACCATATCAACGTCCTATCAACACCATATCAACGCCCTATCAACGCCCTATCAACACCATATCAACACCATATCAACACCATATCAACATCATATCAACACCATATCAACGCCCTATCAACACCATGTCAACACTATATTAACGCCCTATCAACACCATATCAACACCATATCAACACCATATCAACGCCCTATCAACACCATATCAACGCCCTATCAACGCCCTATCAACACCATATCAACACCATATCATCGTCCTATCAACACCATATCAACAAAATTTCAACATCATATCAACAACATATCAACGCCGTATCAACACCATATCAACGCCCTATCAACACCATATCAACACCATATGAACACCATATCAACGCCCTATCGACAACATATCAACGCCCTATCAACACCATATCAACACCATATCAACACCATATCAACACCATATCAACACCATATCAACGCCCTATCACACCATATCAACGCCCTATCAACATCATATCAACACCATATCAACACCATATCAACGCCCTAACGACGCCCTTTCAACGCCCTATCAACACCATATCAACACCCTATCAACGCCTTATCAACGCCCTATCAACACCATATCAACGCCCTATCAACGCCCTTTCAACGCCCTATCAACGCCCTATCAACGCCCTATCAACACCCTATCAACGCCCTATCAACGCCCTTTCAACACCCTATCAACGCCCTATCAACACCCTATCAACGCCCTATCAACACCATATCAACGCCCTATCAACACCCTATCAACACCCTATCAACGCCCTATCAACGCCCCATCAACTCTCTATCAACAACCTATCAACATCCTATCAACGCCCCATCAACTCCCTATCAACGTCCCATAAACACCCTATCAACACCCTATCAATACCCTATCAACACCCTATCAACGCCCTATCAACACCCTATCAACGCCCTATCAACGCCCTATCAACGCCCTATCAACACTCTATCAACGCCCTATCAACGCCCTATCAACGCCCTATCAACGCCTTATCAACGCCCTATCAACCATCTTTGGTTCGAGAGGAAAATGAATGATTGAATGAATGAGTGAATGAATGAATACAAATTCTATCTGTTGTTCGCCCAATACAAAATGAATGGCTGGACAATCTTCATCATTCATCGCTGACTTTCATCTGTTCTAACACTCTCAACCTTGGGCACTATCTCATGTCAAATAAATGACACTGCAAGTCCTAGGCAGCCCCCAAATGTGCGCACGTTACAACAACATTTATTAGCCAAATTTATTTTAAATGAGGCCGTAAACTGGATGACACTTCTTAAAATAACTGCGCCCACGCCAGGTGCACGGACACCCGGATGGCAAGAACGAGCGCAACAAGCAAACACAGTTTATTGACAGCAACGACTTGGCAACATCCAGGTGGCGTTCAGTGTATTTTTACCTCAATTCTTTATAAGTCCTGACCTAAAGAAACATGCTTTTTCTCCGTCTGTGTTTCTCAGTGGCTTCTGTGTCTCTCTGTCTGTTTCTATGTGAAGTATGTCTCTCTGTTTGTTTCTAAGTGAAGTATGTCTCTCTGTCTGTTTCTATGGGAAGTATGTCTCTCTGTTTGTTTCTAAGTGAAGTATGTCTCTCTGTCTGTTTCTATGTGAGGTATGTCTCTCTGTCTGTTTCTAAGTGAAGTATGTCTCTCTGTTTATTTCTAAGTGAAGTATGTCTCTCTGTTTGTTTCTAAGTGAAGTATGTCTCTCTGTCTGTTTCTATGTGAGGTATGTCTCTCTGTCTGTTTCTAAGTGAAGTATGTCTCTCTGTTTATTTCTAAGTGAAGTATGTCTCTCTGTTTGTTTCTAAGTGAAGTATGTCTCTCTGTTTGTTTCTAAGTGAAGTATGTCTCTCTGTTTCTAAGTGAAGTATGTCTCTCTGTTTATTTCTAAGTGAAGTATGTCTCTCTGTTTCTAAGTGAAGTATGTCTCTCTGTCTGTTTCTATGTGAAGTATGTCTCTCTGTTTGTTTCTAAGTGAAGTATGTCTCTCTGTCTGTTTCTATGGGAAGTATGTCTCTCTGTTTGTTTCTAAGTGAAGTATGTCTCTCTGTCTGTTTCTATGTGAGGTATGTCTCCCTGTCTGTTTCTAAGTGAAGTATGTCTCTCTGTTTATTTCTAAGTGAAGTATGTCTCTCTGTTTGTTTCTAAGTGAAGTATGTCTCTCTGTCTGTTTCTATGTGAGGTATGTCTCTCTGTCTGTTTCTAAGTGAAGTATGTCTCTCTGTTTATTTCTAAGTGAAGTATGTCTCTCTGTTTGTTTCTAAGTGAAGTATGTCTCTCTGTTTGTTTCTAAGTGAAGTATGTCTCTCTGTTTCTAAGTGAAGTATGTCTCTCTGTTTATTTCTAAGTGAAGTATGTCTCTCTGTTTCTAAGTGAAGTATGTCTCTCTGTCTGTTTCTATGTGAAGTATGTCTCTCTGTCTGTTTCTAAGTGAAGTGTGTCTCTCTGTCTGTTTCTATGTGAAGTATGTCTCTCTGTTTCTAAGTGAAGTATGTCTCTCTGTCTGTTTCTAAGTGAAGTATGTCTCTCTGTCTGCTTCTATGTGAAGTATCTCTCTCTGTTTGTTTCTATGTGAAGTATGTCTCTCTGTCTGTTTCTATGTGAAGTGTGTCTCTCTGTTTGTTTCTAAGTGAAGTGTGTCTCTCTGTCTGTTTCTATGTGAAGTATGTCTCTCTGTTTCTAAGTGAAGTATGTCTCTCTGTTTCTAAGTGAAGTATGTCTCTCTGTTTCTAAGTGAAGTATGTCTCTCTGTTTCTAAGTGAAGTATGTCTCTCTGTTTCTAAGTGAAGTATCTCTCTCTGTTTGTTTCTATGTGAAGTATGTCTCTCTGTCTGTTTCTATGTGAAGTGTGTCTCTCTGTTTGTTTCTAAGTGAAGTGTGTCTCTCTGTCTGTTTCTATGTGAAGTATGTCTCTCTGTTTCTAAGTGAAGTATGTCTCTCTGTCTGCTTCTAAGTGAAGTATGTCTCTCTGTTTCTAAGTGAAGTATCTCTCTCTGTTTGTTTCTATGTGAAGTATGTCTCTCTGTCTGTTTCTATGTGAAGTGTGTCTCTCTGTTTGTTTCAAAGTGAAGTGTGTCTCTCTGTCTGTTTCTATGTGAAGTATGTCTCTCTGTTTCTAAGTGAAGTATGTCTCTCTGTCTGCTTCTATGTGAAGTATCTCTCTCTGTTTGTTTCTAAGTGAAGTATGTCTCTCTGTCTGTTTCTAAGTGAAGTTTGTCTTTCTGTCTGTTTCTAAGTGAAGTATGTCTCTCTGTCTGTTTCTAAGTGAAGTATGTCTCTCTGTCTGTTTCTAAGTGAAGTATGTCTCTCTGTTTGTTTCTAAGTGAAGTATGTCTCTCTGTTTCTAAGTGAAGTATGCCTCTCTGTCTGTTTCTATGTGAAGTATGTCTCTCTGTTTCTAAGTGAAGTATGTCTCTCTGTTTCTAAGTGAAGTGTGTCTCTCTGTCTGTTTCTATGTGAAGTATGTCTCTCTGTTTCTAAGTGAAGTGTGTCTCTCTGTTTCTGAGTGAAGTGTGTCTCTCTGTTTCTAAGTGAAGTGTGTCTCTCTGTTTCTAAGTGAAGTATCTCTCTCTGTTTGTTTCTAAGTGAAGTGTGTCTCTCTGTTTCTAAGTGAAGTATGTCTTTCTGTCTGTTTCTAAGTGAAGTGTGTCTCTCTGTCTGTTTCTAAGTGAAGTATGTCTCTCTGTCTGTTTCTAAGTGAAGTATGTCTCTCTGTTTGTTTCTAAGTGAAGTATGTCTCTCTGTTTCTAAGTGAAGTATGTCTCTCTGTCTGTTTCTATGTGAAGTATGTCTCTCTGTTTCTAAGTGAAGTATGTCTCTCTGTTTCTAAGTGAAGTGTGTCTCTCTGTCTGTTTCTATGTGAAGTATGTCTCTCTGTTTCTAAGTGAAGTATGTCTCTCTGTCTGCTTCTATGTGAAGTATCTCTCTCTGTTTGTTTCTAAGTGAAGTATGTCTCTCTGTCTGTTTCTAAGTGAAGTATGTCTTTCTGTCTGTTTCTAAGTGAAGTATGTCTCTCTGTCTGTTTCTAAGTGAAGTATGTCTCTCTGTCTGTTTCTAAGTGAAGTATGTCTCTCTGTTTGTTTCTAAGTGAAGTATGTCTCTCTGTCTGTTTCTAAGTGAAGTATGTCTCTCTGTCTGTTTCTAAGTGAAGTATGTCTCTCTCTTTGTTTCTAAGTGAAGTATGTCTCTCTGTCTGTTTCTAAGTGAAGTATGTCTCTCTGTCTGATTCTAAGTGAAGTATGTCTCTCTGTCTGTTTCTAAGTGAAGTATGTCTCTCTCTCTGTTTCTATGTGAAGTATCTCTCTCTCCATCTCTCTCTCTCTCTGTTTCTATGTGAAGTATGTCTCTCTCCTTAATTTCCAACAACACTCCTCGTCTCTTTATTTGTTTTAAATAACACTAGTTATCACTCTCTGTTATTTTTTAAAATCTATCTGCCACTCTGGCTGTCTCTCTGTTTATCTGTCTCTTTATTTGTCTGTCTGAATGTCTATATGTCTATTTATCTATTTTAAAAGAAAAAGTGAGTCAAGCATTGAACATCTGAGATGAGCGCTATGATCAAGTCTAGTAAATGATTGCTTCACAGAATGAGAATCGTTTAGACACGTGACCAGAATGAAAGTCAACCAGCCGCCAGTAAATACAGGAACACATCAAGACACATGGCAACCATCACAGAAGGGTTGGTTCTACAAGAAATCAACAACTAAATCGATGTCCACAACACATCAGGACACATGGCAACCATCACAGAAGGGTTGGTTCTACAAGAAATCAACAACTAAATCGATGTCCACAACACATCAGGACACATGGCAACCTTCACAGAAGGGTTGGTTCTACAAGAAATCAACAACTAAACTTAATAACTATCGATGTCCACAACACAGCAGCTGCCACCGCGCTGTGACTCCCACTGTTCAACAGTATGTGCCAGCAAGTACAACATACAGACGGTGTCCTCCATGGGCTGTCAATTCTAACACTACGCAACAGTATGTGTCAGCAGTGACGGTGACCTCCATGGGCTGTCAGATCTAACACTACGCAACAGTATGTGCCAGCAGTGACGGTGACCTCCATGGGCTGTCAGATCTAACACTACGCAACAGTATGTGTCAGCAGTGACGGTGACCTCCATGGGCTGTCAGATCTAACACTATCACTATGCAACAGTATGTGTCAGCAGTGACGGTGACCTCCATGGGCTGTCAGATCTAACACCACACAATAGTATGTGCCAGCAGTGACGGTGACCTCCATTCCATGGGCTGTCAGATCTAACACTACACAACAGTATGTGCCAGCAGTGACGTTGACCTCCATGTACTGTCAGCTCTAACACCACACAACAGTATGTGCCAGCAGTGACGGTGACCTCCCTGGGCTGTCAGATCTAACACTACACAACAGTATGTGCCAGCAGTGACGGTGACCTCCATGGGCTGTCAGATCTAACACTACACAACAGTATATGCCAGCAGTGACGGTGACCTCCATGGGCTGTCAGATCTAACACCACACAACAGTATGTGCCAGCAGTGACGGTGACCTCCATGGGCTGTCAGATCTAACACCACACAACAGTATGGGCCAGCAGTGACGGTGACCTCCATGGGCTGTCAGATCTAACACCACACAACAGTATATGCCAGCAGTGACGGTGACCTCCATGGGCTGTCAGATCTAACACCACACAACAGTATGTGCCAGCAGTGACGGTGACCTCCATGGGCTGTCAGATCTAACACCACACAACAGTATATGCCAGCAGTGACGGTGACCTCCATGGGCTGTCAGATCTAACACCACACAACAGTATATCCCAGCAGTGACGGTGACCTCCATGGGCTGTCAGATCTAACACCACACAACAGTATGTGCCAGCAGTGACGGTGACCTCCATGGGCTGTCAGACCTAACACCACACAACAGTATGTGCCAGCAGTGACGGTGACCTCCATGGGCTGTCAGATCTAACACTGCACAACAGTATGTGCCAGCAGTGACGGTGACCTCCATGGGCTGTCAGCTCTAACACCACACAACAGTATGTGCCAGCAGTGACGGTGACCTCCATGGGCTGTCAGCTCTAACACCACACAACAGTATGTGCCAGCAGTGACGGTGACCTCCATGGGCTGTCAGATCAAACACCACACAACAGTATATGCCAGCAGTGACGGTGACCTCCATGGGCTGTCAGATCTAACACCACACAACAGTATGTGCCAGCAGTGACGGTGACCTCCATGGGCTGTCAGATCTAACACCACACAACAGTATATGCCAGCAGTGACGGTGACCTCCATGGGCTGTCAGATCTAACACCACACAACAGTATGTGCCAGCAGTGACGGTGACCTCCATGGGCTGTCAGATCTAACACCACACAACAGTATGTGCCAGCAGTGACGGTGACCTCAATGTCTGTCTGTCTGTTTCTATGTCAGGTATGTCTCTCTGTTTCTATGTCAATTATGTCTCTCTGTCTGTTTCTATGTCAATTATGTCTCTCTGACTGTTTCTATGTCCAGTATGTCTCTCGGTCTGTTTCTATGTCAGGTATGTCTCTCTGTCTGTTTCTATGTCCAGTATGTCTCTCGGTCTGTTTCTATGTCAGGTATGTCTCTCTGTCTGTTTCAATGTCAGGTATGTCTCTCTGTCTGTTTCTATGTCCAGTATGTCTCTCGGTCTGTTTCTATGTCAGGTATGTTCTCTGTCTGTCTGTTTCTATGTGTGGTATGTCTCTTTATCTGTTTCTATGTCAAGTATGTCTCTCTGTCTGTTTCTATGTCAGGTATGTCTCTCTGTCTGTTTCTTTGTCCAGTATGTCTCTCTGTCTGTTTCTGTGTCAGGTATGTCTCTCTATCTGTTTCTATGTCAAGCATGTCTCTCTGTCTGTTTCTATGTCAGGTATGTCTCTATGTCAAGTATGCCTCTCTGTCTGTTTCTATGTCAAATATGTCTCTTTATCTGTTGCTATGTCAAGTATGTCTTCCTATCTGTTTCTATGTAAGGTATGTCTCTCTATCTGTTTCTATGTGAATTATGTCTCTCTCTATGTTTCTATGTGAAGTATGTCCCTCTCTCTGTTTCTATGTGAAGTATGTCTCTCTCTCTGTTTCTATGTGAAGTATCTCTTTCTCTGTTTCTATGTGAAGTATCTCTCACTATCTCTCTCTCTTTCTCTCTCTGTTTCTATGTGAAGTATCTCTCTCTCTCTCTGTTTCTAAGTGAAGTATGTCTCTCTATCTCTCTCTCTCTCTCTGTTTCCATGTGAAGTATCTCTCTCTGTTTCTATGTGAAGTATCTCTCTATCTCTCTCTCTGTTTCTATGTGAAGTATCTCTCTCTATCTCTCTCTCTCTGTTTCTATGTGAAGTATCTCTCTCTCTCTCTGTTTCTATGTGAAGTATGTTTCTCTATCTCTCTCTCTCTGTTTCTATGTGAAGTATCTCTCTCTCTGTTTCTATGTGAAGTATATCTCTCTCTCTCTCTCTCTCTCTGTCTGTTTCTATGTTCAGTATGTCTCTCGGTCTGTTTCTATGTCAGGTATGTCTCTCTGTCCGTCTGTTTCTATGTCCGGTATGTCTCTTTATCTGTTTCTATGTCAAGTATGTCTCTCTGTTTCTATGTCAGGTATGTCTCTCTGTCTGTTTCTTTGTCCAGTATGTCTCTTTGTCTGTTTCTGTGTCAGGTATGTCTCTCTATCTGTTTCTATGTCAAGCATGTCTCTCTGTCTGTTTCTATGTCAGGTATGTCTCTATGTCAAGTATGCCTCTCTGTCTGTTTCTATGTCAAATATGTCTCTTTATCTGTTTCTATGTCAAGTATGTCTCTCTATCTGTTTCTATGTGAATTATGTCTCTCTCTATGTTTCTATGTGAAGTATGTCACTCTCTCTGTTTCTATTTGAAGTATGTCTCTCTCTTTGTTTCTATGTAAAGTATATCTCTCTCTGTTTCTATGTGAAGTATCTCTCTCTATCTCTCTCTCTCTTTCTCTCTCTGTTTCTATGTGAAGTATCTCTCTCTATCTCTCTCTCTCTGTTTCTATGTGAAGTATGTCTCTCTATCTCTCTCTCTCTCTGTTTCTATGTGAAGTATCTCTCTCTCTCTCTGTTTCTATGTGAAGTATCTCTCTCTATCTCTCTCTCTGTTTCTATGTGAAGTATCTCTCTCTATTTCTCTCTCTCTGTTTCTATGTGAAGTATCTCTCTATCTCTCTCTCTGTTTCTATGTGAAGTATGTCTCTCTGCTTAATTTCCAACAACACTCCTCGTCTCTTTATTTGTTTTAAATAATACTAGTTATCACTCTCTGTTATTTTTTTTATCTATCTGCCACTCTGGCTGTCTCTCTGTTTATCTGTCTCTTTATTTGTCTGTCTGAATGTCTATATGTCTATTTATCTATTTTAAAAGAAAAGTGAGTCAAGCATTGAACATCTGAGATGAGCGCTATGATCAAGTCTAGTAAATGATTGCTTCACAGAATGAGAATCGTTTAGACACGTGACCAGAATGAAAGTCAACCAGCCGCCAGTAAATACAGGAACACATCAAGACACATGGCAACCATCACAGAAGGGTTGGTTCTACAAGAAATCAACAACTAAATCGATGTCCACAACACATCAGGACACATGGCAACCATCACAGAAGGGTTGGTTCTACAAGAAATCAACAACTAAATCGATGTCCACAACACATCAGGACACATGGCAACCATCACAGAAGGGTTGGTTCTACAAGAAATCAACAACTAAACTTAATAACTATCGATGTCCACAACACAGCAGCTGCCACCGCGCTGTGACTCCCACTGTTCAACAGTATGTGCCAGCAAGTACAACATACAGACGGTGTCCTCCATGGGCTGTCAATTCTAACACTACGCAACAGTATGTGTCAGCAGTGACGGTGACCTCCATGGGCTGTCAGATCTAACACTACGCAACAGTATGTGCCAGCAGTGACGGTGACCTCCATGGGCTGTCAGATCTAACACTACGCAACAGTATGTGTCAGCAGTGACGGTGACCTCCATGGGCTGTCAGATCTAACACTACGCAACAGTATGTGCCAGCAGTGACGGTGACCTCCATGGGCTGTCAGATCTAACACCACACAACAGTATGTGCCAGCAGTGACGGTGACCTCCATGGGCTGTCAGATCTAACACCACACAACAGTATGTGCCAGCAGTGACGGTGACCTCCATTCCATGGGCTGTCAGATCTAACACCACACAACAGTATGTGCCAGCAGTGACGGTGACCTCCATGGGCTGTCAGCTCTAACACCACACAACAGTATGGGCCAGCAGTGACGGTGACCTCCATGGGCTGTCAGATCTAACACTACACACCAGTATGTGCCAGCAGTGACGGTGACCTCCATGGGCTGTCAGCTCTAACACCACACAACAGTATGGGCCAGCAGTGACGGTGACCTCCATGGGCTGTCAGCTCTAACACCACACAACAGTATGTGCCAGCAGTGACGGTGACCTCCATGGGCTGTCAGCTCTAACACCACACAACAGTATGTGCCAGCAGTGACGGTGACCTCCATGGGCTGTCAGATCTAACACTATGCAACAGTATGTGCCAGCAGTGACGGTGACCTCCATGGGCTGTCAGATCTAACACTACACAACAGTATGTGCCAGCAGTGACGGTGACCTCCATGGGCTGTCAGATCTAACACCACACAACAGTATGTGCCAGCAGTGACGGTGACCTCCATGGGCTGTCAGCTCTAACACCACACAACAGTATGTGCCAGCAGTGACGGTGACCTCCATGGGCTGTCAGCTCTAAAACTACACAACAGTATGTGCCAGCAGTGACGGTGACCTCCATGGGCTGTCAGATCTAACACTACACAACAGTATGTGCCAGCAGTGACGGTGACCTCCATGGGCTGTCAGATCTAACACTACACAACAGTATGTGCCAGCAGTGACGGTGACCTCCATGGGCTGTCAGATCTAACACCACACAACAGTATGTGCCAGCAGTGACGGTGACCTCCATGGGCTGTCAGATCTAACACCACACAACAGTATGTGCCAGCAGTGACGGTGACCTCCATGGGCTGTCAGATCTAACACCACACAACAGTATGTGCCAGCAGTGACGGTGACCTCCATGGGCTGTCAGATCTAACACCACACAACAGTATGTGCCAGCAGTGACGGTGACCTCCATGGGCTGTCAGATCTAACACCACACAACAGTATGTGCCAGCAGTGACGGTGACCTCCATGGGCTGTCAGATCTAACACCACACAACAGTATGTGCCAGCAGTGACGGTGACCTCCATGGGCTGTCAGATCTAACACCACACAACAGTATGTGCCAGCAGTGACGGTGACCTCCATGGGCTGTCTGTCTGTTTCAATGTCAGGTATGTCTCTCTGTTCCTATGTCAATTATGTCTCTCTGTCTGTTTCTATGTCCAGTATGTCTCTCGGTCTGTTTCTATGTCAGGTATGTTCTCTGTCTGTCTGTTTCTATGTGTGGTATGTCTCTTTATCTGTTTCTATGTCAAGTATGTCTCTCTGTCTGTTTCTATGTCAGGTATGTCTCTCTGTCTGTTTCTTTGTCCAGTATGTCTCTCTGTCTGTTTCTGTGTCAGGTATGTCTCTCTATCTGTTTCTATGTCAAGCATGTCTCTCTGTCTGTTTCTATGTCAGGTATGTCTCTATGTCAAGTATGCCTCTCTGTCTCTTTCTATGTCAAATATGTCTCTTTATCTGTTGCTATGTCAAGTATGTCTTCCTATCTGTTTCTATGTAAGGTATGTCTCTCTATCTGTTTCTATGTGAATTATGTCTCTCTCTATGTTTCTATGTGAAGTATGTCCCTCTCTCTGTTTCTATGTGAAGTATGTCTCTCTCTCTGTTTCTATGTGAAGTATCTCTTTCTCTGTTTCTATGTGAAGTATCTCTCACTATCTCTCTCTCTTTCTCTCTCTGTTTCTATGTGAAGTATCTCTCTCTCTCTCTGTTTCTAAGTGAAGTATGTCTCTCTATCTCTCTCTCTCTCTCTGTTTCCATGTGAAGTATCTCTCTCTGTTTCTATGTGAAGTATCTCTCTATCTCTCTCTCTGTTTCTATGTGAAGTATCTCTCTCTATCTCTCTCTCTCTGTTTCTATGTGAAGTATCTCTCTCTGTTTCTATGTGAAGTATGTTTCTCTATCTCTCTCTCTCTGTTTCTATGTGAAGTATCTCTCTCTCTGTTTCTATGTGAAGTATATATATATATATATATCTCTCTCTCTGTCTGTTTCTATGTTCAGTATGTCTCTCGGTCTGTTTCTATGTCAGGTATGTCTCTCTGTCCGTCTGTTTCTATGTCCGGTATGTCTCTTTATCTGTTTCTATGTCAAGTATGTCTCTCTGTTTCTATGTCAGGTATGTCTCTCTGTCTGTTTCTTTGTCCAGTATGTCTCTTTGTCTGTTTCTGTGTCAGGTATGTCTCTCTATCTGTTTCTATGTCAAGCATGTCTCTCTGTCTGTTTCTATGTCAGGTATGTCTCTATGTCAAGTATGCCTCTCTGTCTGTTTCTATGTCAAATATGTCTCTTTATCTGTTTCTATGTCAAGTATGTCTCTCTATCTGTTTCTATGTGAATTATGTCTCTCTCTATGTTTCTATGTGAAGTATGTCACTCTCTCTGTTTCTATTTGAAGTATGTCTCTCTCTTTGTTTCTATGTAAAGTATATCTCTCTCTGTTTCTATGTGAAGTATCTCTCTCTATCTCTCTCTCTTTCTCTCTCTGTTTCTATGTGAAGTATCTCTCTCTATCTCTCTCTCTGTTTCTATGTGAAGTATGTCTCTCTATCTCTCTCTCTCTCTGTTTCTATGTGAAGTATCTCTCTCTCTCTCTGTTTCTATGTGAAGTATCTCTCTCTATCTCTCTCTCTGTTTCTATGTGAAGTATCTCTCTCTATTTCTCTCTCTCTGTTTCTATGTGAAGTATCTCTCTATCTCTCTCTCTGTTTCTATGTGAAGTATGTCTCTCTGCTTAATTTCCAACAACACTCCTCGTCTCTTTATTTGTTTTAAATAACACTAGTTATCACTCTCTGTTATTTTTTTTATCTATCTGCCACTCTGGCTGTCTCTCTGTTTATCTGTCTCTTTATTTGTCTGTCTGAATGTCTATATGTCTATTTATCTATTTTAAAAGAAAAGTGAGTCAAGCATTGAACATCTGAGATGAGCGCTATGATCAAGTCTAGTAAATGATTGCTTCACAGAATGAGAATCGTTTAGACACGTGACCAGAATGAAAGTCAACCAGCCGCCAGTAAATACAGGAACACATCAAGACACATGGCAACCATCACAGAAGGGTTGGTTCTACAAGAAATCAACAACTAAATCGATGTCCACAACACATCAGGACACATGGCAACCATCACAGAAGGGTTGGTTCTACAAGAAATCAACAACTAAATCGATGTCCACAACACATCAGGACACATGGCAACCATCACAGAAGGGTTGGTTCTACAAGAAATCAACAACTAAACTTAATAACTATCGATGTCCACAACACAGCAGCTGCCACCGCGCTGTGACTCCCACTGTTCAACAGTATGTGCCAGCAAGTACAACATACAGACGGTGTCCTCCATGGGCTGTCAATTCTAACACTACGCAACAGTATGTGTCAGCAGTGACGGTGACCTACATGGGCTGTCAGATCTAACACTACGCAACAGTATGTGCCAGCAGTGACGGTGACCTCCATGGGCTGTCAGATCTAACACTACGCAACAGTATGTGTCAGCAGTGACGGTGACCTCCATGGGCTGTCAGATCTAACACTACGCAACAGTATGTGCCAGCAGTGACGGTGACCTCCATGGGCTGTCAGATCTAACACCACACAACAGTATGTGCCAGCAGTGACGGTGACCTCCATGGGCTGTCAGATCTAACACCACACAACAGTATGTGCCAGCAGTGACGGTGACCTCCATTCCATGGGCTGTCAGATCTAACACCACACAACAGTATGTGCCAGCAGTGACGGTGACCTCCATGGGCTGTCAGCTCTAACACCACACAACAGTATGGGCCAGCAGTGACGGTGACCTCCATGGGCTGTCAGATCTAACACTACACACCAGTATGTGCCAGCAGTGACGGTGACCTCCATGGGCTGTCAGCTCTAACACCACACAACAGTATGGGCCAGCAGTGACGGTGACCTCCATGGGCTGTCAGCTCTAACACCACACAACAGTATGTGCCAGCAGTGACGGTGACCTCCATGGGCTGTCAGCTCTAACACCACACAACAGTATGTGCCAGCAGTGACGGTGACCTCCATGGGCTGTCAGATCTAACACTATGCAACAGTATGTGCCAGCAGTGACGGTGACCTCCATGGGCTGTCAGATCTAACACTACACAACAGTATGTGCCAGCAGTGACGGTGACCTCCATGGGCTGTCAGATCTAACACCACACAACAGTATGTGCCAGCAGTGACGGTGACCTCCATGGGCTGTCAGCTCTAACACCACACAACAGTATGTGCCAGCAGTGACGGTGACCTCCATGGGCTGTCAGCTCTAAAACTACACAACAGTATGTGCCAGCAGTGACGGTGACCTCCATGGGCTGTCAGATCTAACACTACACAACAGTATGTGCCAGCAGTGACGGTGACCTCCATGGGCTGTCAGATCTAACACTACACAACAGTATGTGCCAGCAGTGACGGTGACCTCCATGGGCTGTCAGATCTAACACCACACAACAGTATGTGCCAGCAGTGACGGTGACCTCCATGGGCTGTCAGATCTAACACCACACAACAGTATGTGCCAGCAGTGACGGTGACCTCCATGGGCTGTCAGATCTAACACCACACAACAGTATGTGCCAGCAGTGACGGTGACCTCCATGGGCTGTCAGATCTAACACCACACAACAGTATGTGCCAGCAGTGACGGTGACCTCCATGGGCTGTCAGATCTAACACCACACAACAGTATGTGCCAGCAGTGACGGTGACCTCCATGGGCTGTCAGATCTAACACCACACAACAGTATGTGCCAGCAGTGACGGTGACCTCCATGGGCTGTCAGATCTAACACCACACAACAGTATGTGCCAGCAGTGACGGTGACCTCCATGGGCTGTCTGTCTGTTTCAATGTCAGGTATGTCTCTCTGTTCCTATGTCAATTATGTCTCTCTGTCTGTTTCTATGTCCAGTATGTCTCTCGGTCTGTTTCTATGTCAGGTATGTTCTCTGTCTGTCTGTTTCTATGTGTGTATGTATGTCTCTTTATCTGTTTCTATGTCAAGTATGTCTCTCTGTCTGTTTCTGTGTCAGGTATGTCTCTCTATCTGTTTCTATGTCAAGCATGTCTCTCTGTCTGTTTCTATGTCAGGTATGTCTCTATGTCAAGTATGCCTCTCTGTCTCTTTCTATGTCAAATATGTCTCTTTATCTGTTGCTATGTCAAGTATGTCTTCCTATCTGTTTCTATGTAAGGTATGTCTCTCTATCTGTTTCTATGTGAATTATGTCTCTCTCTATGTTTCTATGTGAAGTATGTCCCTCTCTCTGTTTCTATGTGAAGTATGTCTCTCTCTCTGTTTCTATGTGAAGTATCTCTTTCTCTGTTTCTATGTGAAGTATCTCTCACTATCTCTCTCTCTTTCTCTCTCTGTTTCTATGTGAAGTATCTCTCTCTCTCTCTGTTTCTAAGTGAAGTATGTCTCTCTATCTCTCTCTCTCTCTCTGTTTCCATGTGAAGTATCTCTCTCTGTTTCTATGTGAAGTATCTCTCTATCTCTCTCTCTGTTTCTATGTGAAGTATCTCTCTCTATCTCTCTCTCTCTGTTTCTATGTGAAGTATCTCTCTCTGTTTCTATGTGAAGTATGTTTCTCTATCTCTCTCTCTCTGTTTCTATGTGAAGTATCTCTCTCTCTGTTTCTATGTGAAGTATATATATATATATATATCTCTCTCTGTCTGTTTCTATGTTCAGTATGTCTCTCGGTCTGTTTCTATGTCAGGTATGTCTCTCTGTCCGTCTGTTTCTATGTCCGGTATGTCTCTTTATCTGTTTCTATGTCAAGTATGTCTCTCTGTTTCTATGTCAGGTATGTCTCTCTGTCTGTTTCTTTGTCAGTATGTCTCTTTGTCTGTTTCTGTGTCAGGTATGTCTCTCTATCTGTTTCTATGTCAAGCATGTCTCTCTGTCTGTTTCTATGTCAGGTATGTCTCTATGTCAAGTATGCCTCTCTGTCTGTTTCTATGTCAAATATGTCTCTTTATCTGTTTCTATGTCAAGTATGTCTCTCTATCTGTTTCTATGTGAATTATGTCTCTCTCTATGTTTCTATGTGAAGTATGTCACTCTCTCTGTTTCTATTTGAAGTATGTCTCTCTCTTTGTTTCTATGTAAAGTATATCTCTCTCTGTTTCTATGTGAAGTATCTCTCTCTATCTCTCTCTCTCTTTCTCTCTCTGTTTCTATGTGAAGTATCTCTCTCTATCTCTCTCTCTGTTTCTATGTGAAGTATGTCTCTCTATCTCTCTCTCTCTCTGTTTCTATGTGAAGTATCTCTCTCTCTCTCTCTCTGTTTCTATGTGAAGTATCTCTCTCTATCTCTCTCTCTGTTTCTATGTGAAGTATCTCTCTCTATTTCTCTCTCTCTGTTTCTATGTGAAGTATCTCTCTATCTCTCTCTCTGTTTCTATGTGAAGTATGTCTCTCTGCTTAATTTCCAACAACACTCCTCGTCTCTTTATTTGTTTTAAATAACACTAGTTATCACTCTCTGTTATTTTTTTTATCTATCTGCCACTCTGGCTGTCTCTCTGTTTATCTGTCTCTTTATTTGTCTGTCTGAATGTCTATATGTCTATTTATCTATTTTAAAAGAAAAAGTGAGTCAAGCATTGAACATCTGAGATGAGCGCTATGATCAAGTCTAGTAAATGATTGTTTCACAGAATGAGAATCGTTTAGACACGTGACCAGAATGAAAGTCAACCAGCCGCCAGTAAATACAGGAACACATCAAGACACATGGCAACCATCAAAGAAGGGTTGGTTCTACAAGAAATCAACAACTAAATCGATGTCCACAACACATCAGGACACATGGCAACCATCACAGAAGGGTTGGTTCTACAAGAAATCAACAACTAAATCGATGTCCACAACACATCAGGACACATGGCAACCATCACAGAAGGGTTGGTTCTACAAGAAATCAACAACTAAACTTAATAACTATCGATGTCCACAACACAGCAGCTGCCACCGCGCTGTGACTCCCACTGTTCAACAGTATGTGCCAGCAAGTACAACATACAGACGGTGTCCTCCATGGGCTGTCAATTCTAACACTACGCAACAGTATGTGTCAGCAGTGACGGTGACCTCCATGGGCTGTCAGATCTAACACTACGCAACAGTATGTGCCAGCAGTGACGGTGACCTCCATGGGCTGTCAGATCTAACACTACGCAACAGTATGTGTCAGCAGTGACGGTGACCTCCATGGGCTGTCAGATCTAACACTACGCAACAGTATGTGCCAGCAGTGACGGTGACCTCCATGGGCTGTCAGATCTAACACCACACAACAGTATGTGCCAGCAGTGACGGTGACCTCCATGGGCTGTCAGATCTAACACCACACAACAGTATGTGCCAGCAGTGACGGTGACCTCCATTCCATGGGCTGTCAGATCTAACACCACACAACAGTATGTGCCAGCAGTGACGGTGACCTCCATGGGCTGTCAGCTCTAACACCACACAACAGTATGGGCCAGCAGTGACGGTGACCTCCATGGGCTGTCAGATCTAACACTACACACCAGTATGTGCCAGCAGTGACGGTGACCTCCATGGGCTGTCAGCTCTAACACCACACAACAGTATGGGCCAGCAGTGACGGTGACCTCCATGGGCTGTCAGCTCTAACACCACACAACAGTATGTGCCAGCAGTGACGGTGACCTCCATGGGCTGTCAGCTCTAACACCACACAACAGTATGTGCCAGCAGTGACGGTGACCTCCATGGGCTGTCAGATCTAACACTATGCAACAGTATGTGCCAGCAGTGACGGTGACCTCCATGGGCTGTCAGATCTAACACTACACAACAGTATGTGCCAGCAGTGACGGTGACCTCCATGGGCTGTCAGATCTAACACCACACAACAGTATGTGCCAGCAGTGACGGTGACCTCCATGGGCTGTCAGCTCCAACACCACACAACAGTATGTGCCAGCAGTGACGGTGACCTCCATGGGCTGTCAGCTCTAAAACTACACAACAGTATGTGCCAGCAGTGACGGTGACCTCCATGGGCTGTCAGATCTAACACTACACAACAGTATGTGCCAGCAGTGACGGTGACCTCCATGGGCTGTCAGATCTAACACTACACAACAGTATGTGCCAGCAGTGACGGTGACCTCCATGGGCTGTCAGATCTAACACCACACAACAGTATGTGCCAGCAGTGACGGTGACCTCCATGGGCTGTCAGATCTAACACCACACAACAGTATGTGCCAGCAGTGACGGTGACCTCCATGGGCTGTCAGATCTAACACCACACAACAGTATGTGCCAGCAGTGACGGTGACCTCCATGGGCTGTCAGATCTAACACCACACAACAGTATGTGCCAGCAGTGACGGTGACCTCCATGGGCTGTCAGATCTAACACCACACAACAGTATGTGCCAGCAGTGACGGTGACCTCCATGGGCTGTCAGATCTAACACCACACAACAGTATGTGCCAGCAGTGACGGTGACCTCCATGGGCTGTCTGTCTGTTTCAATGTCAGGTATGTCTCTCTGTTCCTATGTCAATTATGTCTCTCTGTCTGTTTCTATGTCCAGTATGTCTCTCGGTCTGTTTCTATGTCAGGTATGTTCTCTGTCTGTCTGTTTCTATGTGTGGTATGTCTCTTTATCTGTTTCTATGTCAAGTATGTCTCTCTGTCTGTTTCTATGTCAGGTATGTCTCTCTGTCTGTTTCTTTGTCCAGTATGTCTCTCTGTCTGTTTCTGTGTCAGGTATGTCTCTCTATCTGTTTCTATGTCAAGCATGTCTCTCTGTCTGTTTCTATGTCAGGTATGTCTCTATGTCAAGTATGCCTCTCTGTCTGTTTCTATGTCAAATATGTCTCTTTATCTGTTGCTATGTCAAGTATGTCTTCCTATCTGTTTCTATGTAAGGTATGTCTCTCTATCTGTTTCTATGTGAATTATGTCTCTCTCTATGTTTCGATGTGAAGTATGTCCCTCTCTCTGTTTCTATGTGAAGTATGTCTCTCTGTCTGTTTCTATGTGAAGTATCTCTTTCTCTGTTTCTATGTGAAGTATCTCTCTCTATCTCTCTCTCTTTCCTCTCTCTGTTTCTATGTGAAGTATCTCTCTCTCTCTGTTTCTAAGTGAAGTATGTCTCTCTCTCTCTCTCTGTTTCCATGTGAAGTATCTCTCTCTGTTTCTATGTGAAGTACTCTCTATCTCTCTCTCTCTGTTTCTATGTGAAGTATCTCTCTCTATCTCTCTCTCTCTGTTTCTATGTGAAGTATCTCTCTCTCTCTCTCTCTCTGTTTCTATGTGAAGTATGTTTCTCTATCTCTCTCTCTCTGTTTCTATGTGAAGTATCTCTCTCTCTGTTTCTATGTGAAGTATCTCTCTCTCTCTCTCTCTGTTTCTATGTGAAGTATGTTTCTCTATCTCTCTCTCTCTGTTTCTATGTGAAGTATGTCTCTCTCTTTGTTTCTATGTAAAGTATATCTCTCTCTGTTTCTATGTCAAGTATCTCTCTCTATCTCTCTCTCTTTCTCTCTCTGTTTCTATGTGAAGTATCTCTCTCTATCTCTCTCTCTCTGTTTCTATGCGAAGTATGTCTCTCTATCTCTCTCTCTCTGTTTCTATGTGAAGTATCTCTCTCTCTCTCTCTGTTTCTATGTGAAGTATCTCTCTCTATCTCTCTCTCTGTTTCTATGTGAAGTATCTCTCTCTATTTCTCTCTCTCTGTTTCTATGTGAAGTATCTCTCTATCTCTCTCTCTGTTTATATGTGAAGTATGTCTCTCTGCTTAATTTCCAACAACACTCCTCGTCTCTTTATTTGTTTTAAATAACACTAGTTATCACTCTCTGTTATTTTTTTTATCTATCTGCCACTCTGGCTGTCTCTCTGTTTATCTGTCTCTTTATTTGTCTGTCTGAATGTCTATATGTCTATTTATCTATTTAAAAGAAAAAGTGAGTCAAGCATTGAACATCTGAGATGAGCGCTATGATCAAGTCTAGTAAATGATTGCTTCACAGAATGAGAATCGTTTAGACACGTGACCAGAATGAAAGTCAACCAGCCGCCAGTAAATACAGGAACACATCAAGACACATGGCACCATCACAGAAGGGTTGGTTCTACAAGAATCAACAACTAAATCGATGTCCACAACACATCAGGACACATGGCAACCATCACAGAAGGGTTGGTTCTACAAGAAATGAACAACTAAATCGATGTCCACAACACATCAGGACACATGGCAACCATCACAGAAGGGTTGGTTCTACAAGAAATCAACAACTAAATCGATGTCCACTGCACATCAGGACACATGGCAACCATCACAGAAGGGTTGGGATGACATAAACACAGTCGTGTCTACAGAAATCAAAAACTAACTTACTAAACTATCGATGTCCACAACACAGCAGCTGACACCGCGCTGTGACTCCCACTGTTCAACAGTATGTGCCAGCAGGTACAACATACTGACGGTGTCCTCCCTGGGCTGTCAGATCTAACACTGCACAACAGTATGTGCCAGCATTGACTGTGACCTCCATGGGCTGTCAGATCTAACACTATACAACAGTATGTGCCAGCAGTGACGGTGACCTCCATGGGCTGTCAGATCTAACACTACACAACAGTATGTGCCAGCAGTGACGGTGACCTCCATGGGCTGTCAGATCTAACACTACACAACAGTATGGGCCAGCAGTGACGGTGACCTCCATTCCATGGGCTGTCAGATCTAACACTACACAACAGTATATGCCAGCAGTGACGGTGACCTCCATGGGCTGTCAGATCTAACACTACACAACAGTATATGCCAGCAGTGACGGTGACCTCCATGGGCTGTCAGATCTAACACTACACAACAGTATATGCCAGCAGTGACGGTGACCTCCATGGGCTGTCAGATCTAACACTACACAACAGTATATGCCAGCAGTGACGGTGACCTCCATGGGCTGTCAGATCTAACACTACACAACAGTATGTGCCAGCAGTGACGGTGACCTCCATGGGCTGTCAGATCTAACACTACACAACAGTATATCCCAGCAGTGACGGTGACCTCCATGGGCTTTCAGATCTAACACCACACAGTATGTGCCAGCAGTGACGGTGACCTCCATGGGCTGTCAGATCTAACACTACACAACAGTATGGGCCAGCAGTGACGGTGACCTCCATGGGCTGTCAGATCTAACACTATGCAACAGTATGTGCCAGCAGTGACGGTGACCTCCATGGGCTGTCAGCTCTAACACCACACAACAGTATGTGCCAGCAGTGACGGTGACCTCCATGGGCTGTCAGATCTAACACCACACAACAGTATATGCCAGCAGTGACGGTGACCTCCATGGGCTGTCAGATCTAACACCACACAACAGTATGTGCCAGCAGTGACGGTGACCTCCATGGGCTGTCAGATCTAACACCACACAACAGTATGTGCCAGCAGTGACGGTGACCTCCATGGGCTGTCAGATCTAACACCACACAACAGTATGTGCCAGCAGTGACGGTGACCTCCATGGGCTGTCAGATCAAACACCACACAACAGTATGTGCCAGCAGTGACGGTGACCTCCATGGGCTGTCAGATCTAACACCACACAACAGTATGTGCCAGCAGTGACGGTGACCTCCATGGGCTGTCAGATCTAACACCACACAACAGTATGTGCCAGCAGTGACGGTGACCTCCATGGGCTGTCAGATCTAACACTACACAACAGTATGTGCCAGCAGTGACGGTGACCTCCATGGGCTGTCAGCTCTAACACCACACAACAGTATGTGCCAGCAGTGACGGTGACCTCCATGGGCTGTCAGCTCTAACACCACACAACAGTATGTGCCAGCAGTGACGGTGACCTCCATGGGCTGTCAGCTCTAACACCACACAACAGTATGCGCCAGCAGTGACGGTGACCTCAATGTCTGTCTGTCTGTTTCAATGTCAGGTATGTCTCTCTGTTTCTATGTCAATTATGTCTCTCTGTCTGTTTCTATGTCCAGTATGTCTCTCGGTCTGTTTCTATGTCAGGTATGTTCTCTGTCTGTCTGTTTCTATGTGTGGTATGTCTCTTTATCTGTCTCTATGTCAAGTATGTCTCTCTGTCTGTTTCTATGTCAGGTATGTCTCTCTGTCTGTTTTCTTTGTCCAGTATGTCTCTCTGTCTGTTTCTGTGTCAGTATGTCTCTCTATCTGTTTCTATGTCAAGCATGTCTCTCTGTCTGTTTCTATGTCAGGTATGTCTCTATGTCAAGTATGCCTCTCTGTCTGTTTCTATGTCAAATATGTCTCTTTATCTGTTGCTATGTCAAGTATGTCTTCCTATCTGTTTCTATGTAAGGTATGTCTCTCTATCTGTTTCTATGTGAATTATGTCTCTCTCTATGTTTCTATGTGAAGTATGTCCCTCTCTCTGTTTCTATGTGAAGTATGTCTCTCTCTCTCTTTCTATGTGAAGTATCTCTTTCTCTGTTTCTATGTGAAGTATCTCTCTCTATCTCTCTCTCTTTCTCTCTCTGTTTCTATGTGAAGTATCTCTCTCTCTCTGTTTCTAAGTGAAGTATGTCTCTCTATCTCTCTCTCTCTCTCTCTCTGTTTCCATGTGAAGTATCTCTCTCTGTTTCTATGTGAAGTATCTCTCTATCTCTCTCTCTGTTTCTATGTGAAGTATCTCTCTCTATCTCTCTCTCTCTGTTTCTATGTGAAGTATCTCTCTCTCTCTCTCTCTGTTTCTATGTGAAGTATGTTTCTCTATCTCTCTCTCTCTGTTTCTATGTGAAGTATCTCTCTCTCTGTTTCTATGTGAAGTATATATATCTCTCTCTCTCTCTCTCTCTGTCTGTTTCTATGTTCAGTATGTCTCTCGGTCTGTTTCTATGTCAGGTATGTCTCTCTGTCCGTCTGTTTCTATGTCCGGTATGTCTCTTTATCTGTTTCTATGTCAAGTATGTCTCTCTGTTTCTATGTCAGGTATGTCTCTCTGTCTGTTTCTTTGTCCAGTATGTCTCTTTGTCTGTTTCTGTGTCAGGTATGTCTCTCTATCTGTTTCTATGTCAAGCATGTCTCTCTGTCTGTTTCTATGTCAGGTATGTCTCTATGTCAAGTATGCCTCTCTGTCTGTTTCTATGTCAAATATGTCTCTTTATCTGTTTCTATGTCAAGTATGTCTCTCTATCTGTTTCTATGTGAATTATGTCTCTCTCTATGTTTCTATGTGAAGTATGTCACTCTCTCTGTTTCTATTTGAAGTATGTCTCTCTCTTTGTTTCTATGTAAAGTATATCTCTCTCTGTTTCTATGTGAAGTATCTCTCTCTATCTCTCTCTCTTTCTCTCTCTGTTTCTATGTGAAGTATCTCTCTCTATCTCTCTCTCTGTTTCTATGTGAAGTATGTCTCTCTATCTCTCTCTCTCTGTTTCTATGTGAAGTATCTCTCTCTCTCTCTGTTTCTATGTGAAGTATCTCTCTCTATCTCTCTCTCTGTTTCTATGTGAAGTATCTCTCTCTATTTCTCTCTCTCTGTTTCTATGTGAAGTATCTCTCTATCTCTCTCTCTGTTTCTATGTGAAGTATGTCTCTCTGCTTAATTTCCAACAACACTCCTCGTCTCTTTATTTGTTTTAAATAACACTAGTTATCACTCTCTGTTATTTTTTTTTATCTATCTGCCACTCTGGCTGTCTCTCTGTTTATCTGTCTCTTTATTTGTCTGTCTGAATGTCTATATGTCTATTTATCTATTTTAAAAGAAAAAGTGAGCCAAGCATTGAACATCTGAGATGAGCGCTATGATCAAGTCTAGTAAATGATTGCTTCACAGAATGAGAATCGTTTAGACACGTGACCAGAATGAAAGTCAACCAGCCGCCAGTAAATACAGGAACACATCAAGACACATGGACCCATCACAGAAGGGTTGGTTCTACAAGAAATCAACAACTAAATCGATGTCCACAACACATCAGGACACATGGCAACCATCACAGAAGGGTTGGTTCTACAAGAAATCAACAACTAAATCGATGTCCACAACACATCAGGACACATGGCAACCATCACAGAAGGGTTGGTTCTACAAGAAATCAACAACTAAATCGATGTCCACAACACATCAGGACACATGGCAACCATCACAGAAGGGTTGGGATGACATAAACACAGTCGTGTCTACAAGAAATCAAAAACTAAACTTACTAAACTATCGATGTCCACAACACAGCAGCTGCCACCGCGCTTGAACTCCCACTGTTCAACAGTATGTGCCAGCAGGTACAACATACTGACGGTGTCCTCCCTGGGCTGTCAGATCTAACACTGCACAACAGTATGTGCCAGCATTGACGGTGACCTCCATGGGCTGTCAGATCTAACACTATACAACAGTATGTGCCAGCAGTGACGGTGACCTCCATGGGCTGTCAGATCTAACACTACACAACAGTATGTGCCAGCAGTGACGGTGACCTCCATAGGCTGTCAGATCTAACACTACACAACAGTATGGGCCAGCAGTGACGGTGACCTCCATTCCATGGGCTGTCAGATCTAACACTACACAACAGTATATGCCAGCAGTGACGGTGACCTCCATGGGCTGTCAGATCTAACACTACACAACAGTATATGCCAGCAGTGACGGTGACCTCCATGGGCTGTCAGATCTAACACTACACAACAGTATATGCCAGCAGTGACGGTGACCTCCATGGGCTGTCAGATCTAACACTACACAACAGTATATGCCAGCAGTGATGGTGACCTCCATGGGCTGTCAGATCTAACACTACACAACAGTATGTGCCAGCAGTGACGGTGACCTCCATGGGCTGTCAGATCTAACACTACACAACAGTATATGCCAGCAGTGACGGTGACCTCCATGGGCTTTCAGATCTAACACCACACAGTATGTGCCAGCAGTGACGGTGACCTCCATGGGCTGTCAGATCTAACACTACACAACAGTATGGGCCAGCAGTGACGGTGACCTCCATGGCTGTCAGATCTAACACTATGCAACAGTATGTGCCAGCAGTGACGGTGACCTCCATGGGCTGTCAGCTCTAACACCACACAACAGTATGTGCCAGCAGTGACGGTGACCTCCATGGGCTGTCAGCTCTAACACCACACAACAGTATGTGCCAGCAGTGACGGTGACCTCCATGGGCTGTCAGATCTAACACCACACAACAGTATATGCCAGCAGTGACGGTGACCTCCATGGGCTGTCAGATCTAACACCACACAACAGTATGTGCCAGCAGTGACGGTGACCTCCATGGGCTGTCAGATCTAACACCACACAACAGTATGTGCCAGCAGTGACGGTGACCTCCATGGGCTGTCAGATCTAACACCACACAACAGTATGTGCCAGCAGTGACGGTGACCTCCATGGGCTGTCAGATCTAACACCACACAACAGTATGTGCCAGCAGTGACGGTGACCTCCATGGGCTGTCAGATCTAACACCACACAACAGTATGTGCCAGCAGTGACGGTGACCTCCATGGGCTGTCAGATCTAACACCACACAACAGTATGTGCCAGCAGTGACGGTGACCTCCATGGGCTGTCAGATCTAACACCACACAACAGTATGTGCCAGCAGTGACGGTGACCTCCATGGGCTGTCAGATCTAACACTACACAAAGTATGTGCCAGCAGTGACGGTGACCTCCATGGGCTGTCAGATCTAACACTACACAACAGTATGTGCCAGCAGTGACGGTGACCTCCATGGGCTGTCAGATCTAACACCACACAACAGTATGTGCCAGCAGTGACGGTGACCTCCATGGGCTGTCAGATCTAACACTACACAACAGTATATGCCAGCAGTGACGGTGACCTCCATGGGCTGTCAGCTCTAACACCACACAACAGTATGTGCCAGCAGTGACGGTGACCTCCATGGGCTGTCAGATCTAACACTACACAACAGTATGTGCCAGCAGTGACGGTGACCTCCATGGGCTGTCAGCTCTAACACCACACAACAGTATGTACCAGCAGTGACGGTGACCTCCATGGGCTGTCAGATCTAACACCACACAACAGTATGTGCCAGCAGTGACGGTGACCTCCATGGGCTGTCAGATCTAACACCACACAACAGTATGTGCCAGCAGTGACGGTGACCTCCATGGGCTGTCAGCTCTAACACCACACAACAGTATGTGTCAGCAGTGACGGTGACCTCCATGGGCTGTCAGACCTAACACCACACAACAGTATGTGCCAGCAGTGACGGTGACCTCCATGGGCTGTCAGATCTAACACACACAAACAGTATATGCCAGCAGTGACGGTGACCTCCATGGGCTGTCAGACCTAACACCACACAACAGTATGTGCCAGCAGTGACGGTGACCTCCATGGGCTGTCAGATCTAACACCACACAACAGTATGTGCCAGCAGTGACGGTGACCTCCATGGGCTGTCAGATCTAACACCACACAACAGTATGTGCCAGCAGTGACGGTGACCTCCATGGGCTGTCAGATCTAACACCACACAACAGTATGTGCCAGCAGTGACGGTGACCTCCATGGGCTGTCAGCTCTACACACCACACAACAGTATGTGTCAGCAGTGACGGTGACCTCCATGGGCTGTCAGATCTAACACCACACAACAGTATGTGCCAGCAGTGACGGTGACCTCCATGGGCTGTCAGATCTAACACTACACAACAGTATATGCCAGCAGTGACGGTGACCTCCATGGGCTGTCAGCCTAACACCACACAACAGTATGTGCCAGCAGTGACGGTGACCTCCATGGGCTGTCAGATCTAACACTACACAACAGTATGTGCCAGCAGTGACGGTGACCTCCATGGGCTGTCAGCTAAACACCACACAACAGTATGTACAGCAGTGACGGTGACCTCCATGGGCTGTCAGATCTAACACCACACAACAGTATGTGCCAGCAGTGACGGTGACCTCCATGGGCTGTCAGATCTAACACCACACAACAGTATGTGCCAGCAGTGACGGTGACCTCCATGGCTGTCAGCTCTAACACCACACAACAGTATGTGTCAGCAGTGACGGTGACCTCCATGGGCTGTCAGACCTAACACCACACAACAGTATGTGCCAGCAGTGACGGTGACCTCCATGGGCTGTCAGATCTAACACCACACAACAGTATATGCCAGCAGTGACGGTGACCTCCATGGGCTGTCAGACTAACACCACACAACAGTATGTGCCAGCAGTGACGGTGACCTCCATGGGCTGTCAGATCTAACACCACACAACAGTATGTGCCAGCAGTGACGGTGACCTCCATGGGCTGTCAGATCTAACACCACAAACAGTATGTGCCAGCAGTGACGGTGACCTCCATGGGCTGTCAGCTCTAACACCACACAACAGTATGTGCCAGCAGTGACGGTGACCTCAATGTCTGTCTGTCTGTTTCAATGTCAGTATGTCTCTCGGTTTCTATGTCAATTATGTCTCTCTGTCTGTTTCTATGTCCAGTATGTCTCTCGGTCTGTTTCTATGTCAGGTATGTTCTCTGTCTGTCTGTTTCTATGTGTGGTATGTCTCTTTATCTGTTTCTATGTCAAGTATGTCTCTCTGTCTGTTTCTATGTCAGGTATGTCTCTCTGTCTGTTTCTTTGTCCAGTGTGTCTCTCTGTCTGTTTCTGTGTCAGGTATGTCTCTCTATCTGTTTCTATGTCAAGCATGTCTCTCTGTCTGTTTCTATGTCAGGTATGTCTCTATGTCAAGTATGCCTCTCTGTCTGTTTCTATGTCAAATATGTCTCTTTATCTGTTGCTATGTCAAGTATGTCTTCCTATCTGTTTCTATGTAAGGTATGTCTCTCTATCTGTTTCTATGTGAATTATGTCTCTCTCTATGTTTCTATGTGAAGTATGTCCCTCTCTCTGTTTCTATGTGAAGTATGTCTCTCTCTCTGTTTCTATGTGAAGTATCTCTTTCTCTGTTTCTATGTGAAGTATCTCTCTCTATCTCTCTCTCTTTCTCTCTCTGTTTCTATGTGAAGTATCTCTCTCTGTTTCTAAGTGAAGTATGTCTCTCTATCTCTCTCTCTCTGTTTCCATGTGAAGTATCTCTCTCTCTGTTTCTATGTGAAGTATCTCTCTATCTCTCTCTCTGTTTCTATGTGAAGTATCTCTCTCTATCTCTCTCTCCCTCTGTTTTTATGTGAAGTATCTCTCTATCTCTCTCTGTTTCTATGTGAAGTATGTTTCTCTATCTCTCTCTCTCTGTTTCTATGTGAAGTTTCTCTCTCTCTGTTTCTATGTGAGATATCTCTCTCTCTCTCTGTCTGTTTCTATGTTCAGTATGTCTCTCGGTCTGTTTCTATGTCAGGTATGTCTCTCTGTCCGTCTGTTTCTATGTCCGGTATGTCTCTTTATCTGTTTCTATGACAAGTATGTCTCTCTGTCTGTTTCTTTGTCCCATATGTCTCTCTGTCTGTTTCTGTGTCAGTATGTCTCTCTATCTGTTTCTATGTCAAGCATGTCTCTCTGTCTGTTTCTATGTCAGGTATGTCTCTATGTCAAGTATGCCTCTCTGTCTGTTTCTATGTCAAATATGTCTCTTTATCTGTTTCTATGTCAAGTATGTCTCTCTATCTGTTTCTATGTGAATTATGTCTCTCTCTATGTTTCTATGTGAAGTATGTCACTCTCTCTGTTTCTATTTGAAGTATGTCTCTCTCTTTGTTTCTATGTAAAGTATATCTCTCTCTGTTTCTATGTGAAGTATCTCTCTCTATCTCTCTCTCTTTCTCTCTCTGTTTCTATGTGAAGTATCTCTCTCTATCTCTCTCTATCTCTCTGTTTCTATGTGAAGTATGTCTCTCTATCTCTCTCTCTCTGTTTCTATGTGAAGTATCTCTCTCTCTCTCTCTCTCTGTTTCTATGTGAAGTATCTCTCTCTATCTCTCTCTCTGTTTCTATGTGAAGTATCTCTCTCTATTTCTCTCTCTCTGTTTCTATGTGAAATATCTCTCTATCTCTCTATCTCTCTCTCTCTGTTTCTATGTGAAGTATGTCTCTCTATCTCTCTCTCTGTTTCTATGTTAAGTACCTCTCTCTCTGTTTCTATGTGAAGTATCTCTCTCTCCATCTCTCTCTCTCTCTGTTTCTATGTGAAGTATGTCTCTCTGCTTAATTTCCAACAACACTCCTCGTCTCTTTATTTGTTTTAAATAACACTAGTTATCACTCTCTGTTATTTTTTTTATCTATCTGCCACTCTGGCTGTCTCTCTGTTTATCTGTCTCTTTATTTGTCTGTCTGAATGTCTATATGTCTATTTATCTATTTTAAAAGAAAAAGTGAGTCAAGCATTGAACATATGAGATGAGCGCTATGATCAAGTCTAGTAAATGATTGCTTCACAGAATGAGAATCGTTTAGACACGTGACCAGAATGAAAGTCAACCAGCCGCCAGTAAATACAGGAACACATCAAGACACATGGCAACCATCACAGAAGGGTTGGTTCTACAAGAAATCAACAACTAAATCGATGTCCACAACACATCAGGACACATGACAACCATCACAGAAGGGTTGGTTCTACAAGAAATCAACAACTAAATCGATGTCCACAACACATCAGGACACATGGCAACCATCACAGAAGGGTTGGTTCTACAAGAAATGAACAACTAAATCGATGTCCACAACACATCAGGACACATGGCAACCATCACAGAAGGGTTGGGATGACATAAACACAGTCGTGTCTACAAGAAATCAAAAACTAAACTTACTAAACTATCGATGTCCACAACACAGCAGCTGCCACCGCGCTGTGACTCCCACTGTTCAACAGTATGTGCCAGCAGGTACAACATACTGACGGTGTCCTCTCTGGGCTGTCAGATTTAACACTACACAACAGTATGTGCCAGCATGACGGTGACCTCCATGGCTGTCAGATCTAACACTACACAACAGTATGTGCCAGCAGTGACGGTGACCTCCATGGGCTGTCAGATCTAACACTACACAACAGTATGTGCCAGCAGTGACGGTGACCTCCATGGGCTGTCAGATCTAACACTACACAACAGTATGGGCCAGCAGTGACGGTGACCTCCATGGGCTGTCAGATCTAACACTACACAACAGTATGGGCCAGCAGTGACGGTGACCTCCATTCCATGGGCTGTCAGATCTAACACTACACAACAGTAATGCCAGCAGTGACGGTGACCTCCATGGGCTTTCAGATCTAACACCACACAGTATGTGCCAGCAGTGACGGTGACCTCCATGGGCTGTCAGATCTAACACCACACAACAGTATGTGCCAGCAGTGACGGTGACCTCCATGGGCTGTCAGATCTAACACCACACAACAGTATGTGCCAGCAGTGACGGTGACCTCCATGGGCTGTCAGATCTAACACTACACAACAGTATATGCCAGCAGTGACGGTGACCTCCATGGGCTGTCAGATCTAACACCACACAACAGTATGTGCCAGCATTGACGGTGACCTCCATGGGCTGTCAGATCTAACACCACACAACAGTATGTGCCAGCAGTGACGGTGACCTCCATGGGCTGTCAGATCTAACACTACACAACAGTATATGCCAGCAGTGACGGTGACCTCCATGGGCTGTCAGATCTAACACTACACAACAGTATATGCCAGCAGTGACGGTGACCTCCATGGGCTGTCAGATCTAACACTACACAACAGTATATGCCAGCAGTGACGGTGACCTCCATGGGCTGTCAGATCTAACACTACACAACAGTATATGCCAGCAGTGACGGTGACCTCCATGGGCTGTCAGATCTAACACCACACAACAGTATGTGCCAGCAGTGACGGTGACATCCATGGGCTGTCAGATCTAACACCACACAACAGTATGTGCCAGCAGTGACGGTGACCTCCATGGGCTGTCAGATCTAACACCACACAACAGTATGTGCCAGCAGTGACGGTGACCTCCATGGGCTGTCAGATCTAACACCACACAACAGTATGTGCCAGCAGTGACGGTGACCTCCATGGGCTGTCAGATCTAACACCACACAACAGTATGTGCCAGCAGTGACGGTGACCTCCATGGGCTGTCAGATCTAACACCACACAACAGTATGTGCCAGCAGTGACGGTGACCTCCATGGGCTGTCAGCTCTAACACCACACAACAGTATGTGCCAGCAGTGACGGTGACCTCCATGGGCTGTCAGATCTAACACCACACAACAGTATGTGCCAGCAGTGACGGTGACCTCCATGGGCTGTCAGATCTAACACCACACAACAGTATGTGCCAGCAGTGACGGTGACCTCCATGGGCTGTCAGATCTAACACCACACAACAGTATGTGCCAGCAGTGACGGTGACCTCCATGGGCTTTCAGATCTAACACCACACAGTATGTGCCAGCAGTGACGGTGACCTCCATGGGCTGTCAGATCTAACACTACACAACAGTATGTGCCAGCAGTGACGGTGACCTCCATGGGCTGTCAGATCTAACACTATGCAACAGTATGTGCCAGCAGTGACGGTGACCTCCATGGGCTATCAGATCTAACACTACACAACAGTATATGCCAGCAGTGACGGTGACCTCCATGGCTGTCAGATCTAACACTATGCAACAGTATGTGCCAGCAGTGACGGTGACCTCCATGGGCTGTCAGATCTAACACTACACAACAGTATGTGCCACAGTGACGGTGACCTCCATGGGCTGTCAGATCTAACACTACACAACAGTATGTGCCAGCAGTGACGGTGACCTCCATGGGCTGTCAGATCTAACACTACACAACAGTATGTGCCAGCAGTGACGGTGACCTCCATGAGCTTTCAGATCTAACACCACACAACAGTATGTGCCAGCAGTGACGGTGACCTCCATTCCATGGGCTGTCAGATCTAACACTACACAACAGTATGTGCCAGCAGTGACGGTGACCTCCATTCCATGGGCTGTCAGATCTAACACTATGCAACAGTATGTGCCAGCAGTGACGGTGACCTCCATGGGCTGTCAGATCTAACACCACACAACAGTATGTGCCAGCAGTGACGGTGACCTCCATGGGCTGTCAGATCTAACACTATGCAACAGTATGTGCCAGCAGTGACGGTGACCTCCATGGGCTATCAGATCTAACACTACACAACAGTATATGCCAGCAGTGACGGTGACCTCCATGGGCTGTCAGATCTAACACTACACAACAGTATGTGCCAGCAGTGACGGTGACCTCCATGGGCTGTCAGATCTAACACTATGCAACAGTATGTGCCAGCAGTGACGGTGACCTCCATGGGCTATCAGATCTAACACTACACAACAGTATATGCCAGCAGTGACGGTGACCTCCATGGGCTGTCAGATCTAACACTATGCAACAGTATGTGCCAGCAGTGACGGTGACCTCCATGGGCTGTCAGATCTAACACTACACAACAGTATGTGCCACAGTGACGGTGACCTCCATGGGCTGTCAGATCTAACACTACACAACAGTATGTGCCAGCAGTGACGGTGACCTCCATGGGCTGTCAGATCTAACACTACACAACAGTATGTGCCAGCAGTGACGGTGACCTCCATGAGCTTTCAGATCTAACACCACACAACAGTATGTGCCAGCAGTGACGGTGACCTCCATCCATGGGCTGTCAGATCTAACACTACACAACAGTATGTGCCAGCAGTGACGGTGATTCCATGGGCTGTCAGATCTAACACTATGCAACTCCAGTGATGACATCCATGGGCTGTCAGTCAGTATGTGCCAGCAGTGACGGTGACCTCCATGGGCTATCAGCAACAGTATGTGACCTCCGGCAGTGTACAGCAGTGACGGTGACCTCCATGTCAGGCAACAGTATGTGCCAGCAGTGACGGTGATGGGCTGTCAGATCACACTACACAACAGTATGTGCCAGCAGTGACAGTGACCTCCTTGGGCTGTCAGACAACAGTATGTGCCAGCAGTGACGGTGGGCTGTCAGATCTAACACCACACAACAGTATATGCCAGCAGTGACGGTGACATCCATGGGCTGTCAGATCTAACACCACACAACAGTATGTGCCAGCAGTGACGGTGACCTCCATGGGCTATCAGATCTAACACCACACAACAGTATGTGCCAGCAGTGACGGTGACCTCCATGGGCTGTCAGATCTAACACTACACAACAGTATGTGCCAGCAGTGACGGTGACCTCCATGGGCTGTCAGATCTAACACTATGCAACAGTATGTGCCAGCAGTGACGGTGACCTCCATGGGCTGTCAGATCTAACACTACACAACAGTATGTGCCAGCAGTGACAGTGACCTCCTTGGGCTGTCAGATCTAACACCACACAATAGTATGTGCCAGCAGTGACGGTGGCCTCCATTTCATGGGCTGTCAGATCTAACACCACACAACAGTATATGCCAGCAGTGACGGTGACCTCCATGGGCTGTCAGATCTAACACTATGCAACAGTATGTGCCAGCAGTGACGGTGACCTCCATGGGCTGTCAGATCTAACACTATGCAACAGTATGGGCCAGCAGTGACGGTGACCTCCATGGGCTGTCAGATCTAACACCACACAACAGTATGTGCCAGCAGTGACGGTGACCTCCATGGGCTGTCAGATCTAACACCACACAACAGTATGGGCCAGCAGTGACGGTGACCTCCATGGGCTGTCAGATCTAACACCACACAACAGTATGTGCCAGCAGTGACGGTGACCTCCATGGGCTGTCAGATCTAACACTACACAACAGTATGTGCCAGCAGTGACGGTGACCTCCATGGGCTGTCAGATCTAACACCACACAACAGTATGTGCCAGCAGTGACGGTGACCTCCATGGGCTGTCAGCTCTAACACCACACAACAGTATGTGCCAGCAGTGACGGTGACCTCAATGTCTGTCTGTCTGTTTCAATGTCAGGTATGTCTCTCGGTTTCTATGTCAATTATGTCTCTCTGTCTGTTTCTATGTCCAGTATGTCTCTCGGTCTGTTTCTATGTCAGGTATGTTCTCTGTCTGTCTGTTTCTATGTGTGGTATGTCTCTTTATCTGTTTCTATGTCAAGTATGTCTCTCTGTCTGTTTCTATGTCAGGTATGTCTCTCTGTCTATTTCTTTGTCCAGTGTGTCTCTCTGTCTGTTTCTGTGTCAGGTATGTCTCTCTATCTGTTTCTATGTCAAGCATGTCTCTCTGTCTGTTTCTATGTCAGGTATGTCTCTATGTCAAGTATGCCTCTCTGTCTGTTTCTATGTCAAATATGTCTCTTTATCTGTTGCTATGTCAAGTATGTCTTCCTATCTGTTTCTATGTAAGGTATGTCTCTCTATCTGTTTCTATGTGAATTATGTCTCTCTCTATGTTTCTATGTGAAGTATGTCCCTCTCTCTGTTTCTATGTGAAGTATGTCTCTCTCTCTGTTTCTATGTGAAGTATCTCTTTCTCTGTTTCTATGTGAAGTATCTCTCTCTCTTTCTCTCTCTGTTTCTATGTGAAGTATCTCTCTCTCTGTTTCTAAGTGAAGTATGTCTCTCTATCTCTCTCTCTCTGTTTCCATGTGAAGTATCTCTCTCTCTGTTTCTATGTGAAGTATCTCTCTATCTCTCTCTCTGTTTCTATGTGAAGTATCTCTCTCTATCTCTCTCTCCCTCTGTTTCTATGTGAAGTATCTCTCTATCTCTCTCTCTGTTTCTATGTGAAGTATGTTTCTCTATCTCTCTCTCTCTGTTTCTATGTGAAGTATCTCTCTCTCTGTTTCTATGTGAGATATCTCTCTCTCTCTCTGTCTGTTTCTATGTTCAGTATGTCTCTCGGTCTGTTTCTATGTCAGGTATGTCTCTCTGTCCGTCTGTTTCTATGTCCGGTATGTCTCTTTATCTGTTTCTATGACAAGTATGTCTCTCTGTCTGTTTCTATGTCAGGTATGTCTCTCTGTCTGTTTCTTTGTCCCATATGTCTCTCTGTCTGTTTCTGTGTCAGGTATGTCTCTCTATCTGTTTCTATGTCAAGCATGTCTCTCTGTCTGTTTCTATGTCAGGTATGTCTCTATGTCAAGTATGCCTCTCTGTCTGTTTCTATGTCAAATATGTCTCTTTATCTGTTTCTATGTCAAGTATGTCTCTCTATCTGTTTCTATGTGAATTATGTCTCTCTCTATGTTTCTATGTGAAGTATGTCACTCTCTCTGTTTCTATTTGAAGTATGTCTCTCTCTTTGTTTCTATGTAAAGTATATCTCTCTCTGTTTCTATGTGAAGTACCTCTCTCTATCTCTCTCTCTTTCTCTCTCTGTTTCTATGTGAAGTATCTCTCTCTATCTCTCTCTATCTCTCTGTTTCTATGTGAAGTATGTCTCTCTATCTCTCTCTCTCTGTTTCTATGTCAAGTATCTCTCTCTCTCTCTCTCTGTTCTATGTGAAGTATCTCTCTCTATCTCTCTCTCTGTTTCTATGTGAAGTATCTCTCTCAATTTCTCTCTCTCTGTTTCTTTGTGAAATATCTCTCTATCTCTCTATCTCTCTCTCTCTTTTTCTATGTGAAGTATGTCTCTCTATCTCTCTCTCTGTTTCTATGTTAAGTATCTCTCTCTCTGTTTCTATGTGAAGTATCTCTCTCTCCATCTCTCTCTCTCTCTGTTTCTATGTGAAGTATGTCTCTCTGCTTAATTTCCAACAACACTCCTCGTCTCTTTATTTGTTTTAAATAACACTAGTTATCACTCTGTTATTTTTTTTATCTATCTGCCACTCTGGCTGTCTCTCTGTTTATCTGTCTCTTTATTTGTCTGTCTGAATGTCTATATGTCTATTTATCTATTTTAAAAGAAAAAGTGAGTCAAGCATTGAACATATGAGATGAGCGCTATGATCAAGTCTAGTAAATGATTGCTTCACAGAATGAGAATCGTTTAGACACGTGACCAGAATGAAAGTCAACCAGCCGCCAGTAAATACAGGAACACATCAAGACACATGGCAACCATCACAGAAGGGTTGGTTCTACAAGAAATCAACAACTAAATCGATGTCCACAACACATCAGGACACATGACAACCATCACAGAAGGGTTGGTTCTACAAGAAATCAACAACTAAATCGATGTCCACAACACATCAGGACACATGGCAACCATCACAGAAGGGTTGGTTCTACAAGAAATGAACAACTAAATCGATGTCCACAACACATCAGGACACATGGCAACCATCACAGAAGGGTTGGTTCTACAAGAAATCAACAACTAAATCGATGTCCACAACACATCAGGACACATGGCAACCATCACAGAAGGGTTGGGATGACATAAACACAGTCGTGTCTACAAGAAATCAAAAACTAAACTTACTAAACTATCGATGTCCACAACACAGCAGCTGCCACCGCGCTGTGACTCCCACTGTTCAACAGTATGTGCCAGCAGATTCAACATACTGACGGTGTCCTCCCTGGGCTGTCAGATCTAACACTACACAACAGTATGTGCCAGCATTGACGGTGACCTCCATGGGCTGTCAGATCTAACACTACACAACAGTATGTGCCAGCAGTGACGGTGACCTCCATGGGCTGTCAGATCTAACACTACACAACAGTATGTGCCAGCAGTGACGGTGACCTCCATGGGCTGTCAGATCTAACACTACACAACAGTATGGGCCAGCAGTGACGGTGACCTCCATGGGCTGTCAGATCTAACACTACACAACAGTATGGGCCAGCAGTGACGGTGACCTCCATTCCATGGGCTGTCAGATCTAACACTACACAACAGTATATGCCAGCAGTGACGGTGACCTCCATGGGCTTTCAGATCTAACACCACACAGTATGTGCCAGCAGTGACGGTGACCTCCATGGGCTGTCAGATCTAACACTACACAACAGTATATGCCAGCAGTGACGGTGACCTCCATGGGCTGTCAGATCTAACACCACACAACAGTATGTGCCAGCATTGAAGGTGACCTCCATGGGCTGTCAGATCTAACACCACACAACAGTATGTGCCAGCAGTGACGGTGACCTCCATAGGCTGTCAGATCTAACACTACACAACAGTATATGCCAGCAGTGACGGTGACCTCCATGGGCTGTCAGATCTAACACTACACAACAGTATATGCCAGCAGTGACGGTGACCTCCATGGGCTGTCAGATCTAACACTACACAACAGTATATGCCAGCAGTGACGGTGACCTCCATGGGCTGTCAGATCTAACACTACACAACAGTATATGCCAGCAGTGACGGTGACCTCCATGGGCTGTCAGATCTAACACCACACAACAGTATGTGCCAGCAGTGACGGTGACCTCCATGGGCTGTCAGATCTAACACCACACATCAGTATGTGCCAGCAGTGACGGTGACCTCCATGGGCTGTCAGATCTAACACCACACAACAGTATGTGCCAGCAGTGACGGTGACCTCCATGGGCTGTCAGATCTAACACCACACAACAGTATGTGCCAGCAGTGACGGTGACCTCCATGGGCTGTCAGATCTAACACCACACAACAGTATGTGCCAGCAGTGACGGTGACCTCCATGGGCTGTCAGATCTAACACCACACAACAGTATGTGCCAGCAGTGACGGTGACCTCCATGGGCTGTCAGCTCTAACACCACACAACAGTATGTGCCAGCAGTGACGGTGACCTCCATGGGCTGTCAGATCTAACACCACACAACAGTATGTGCCAGCAGTGACGGTGACCTCCATGGGCTGTCAGATCTAACACCACACAACAGTATGTGCCAGCAGTGACGGTGACCTCCATGGGCTGTCAGATCTAACACCACACAACAGTATGTGCCAGCAGTGACGGTGACCTCCATGGGCTTTCAGATCTAACACCACACAGTATGTGCCAGCAGTGACGGTGACCTCCATGGGCTGTCAGATCTAACACTACACAACAGTATGTGCCAGCAGTGACGGTGACCTCCATGGGCTGTCACATCTAACACTATGCAACAGTATGTGCCAGCAGTGACGGTGACCTCCATGGGCTATCAGATCTAACACTACACAACAGTATATGCCAGCAGTGACGGTGACCTCCATGGGCTGTCAGATCTAACACTATGCAACAGTATGTGCCAGCAGTGACGGTGACCTCCATGGGCTGTCAGATCTAACACTACACAACAGTATGTGCCAGCAGTGACGGTGACCTCCATGGGCTGTCAGATCTAACACTACACAACAGTATGTGCCAGCAGTGACGGTGACCTCCATGGGCTGTCAGATCTAACACTACACAACAGTATGTGCCAGCAGTGACGGTGACCTCCATGAGCTTTCAGATCTAACACCACACAACAGTATGTGCCAGCAGTGACGGTGACCTCCATTCCATGGGCTGTCAGATCTAACACTACACAACAGTATGTGCCAGCAGTGACGGTGACCTCCATTCCATGGGCTGTCAGATCTAACACTATGCAACAGTTTGTGCCAGCAGTGACGGTGACCTCCATGGGCTGTCAGATCTAACACCACACAACAGTATGTGCCAGCAGTGACGGTGACATCCATGGGCTGTCAGATCTAACACCACACAACAGTATGTGCCAGCAGTGACGGTGACCTCCATGGGCTATCAGATCTAACACCACACAACAGTATGTGCCAGCAGTGACGGTGACCTCCATGGGCTGTCAGATCTAACACTACACAACAGTATGTGCCAGCAGTGACGGTGACCTCCATGGGCTGTCAGATCTAACACTATGCAACAGTATGTGCCAGCAGTGACGGTGACCTCCATGGGCTGTCAGACCTAACACTACACAACAGTATGTGCCAGCAGTGACAGTGACCTCCTTGGGCTGTCAGATCTAACACCACACAATAGTATGTGCCAGCAGTGACGGTGGCCTCCATTTCATGGGCTGTCAGATCTAACACCACACAACAGTATGTGCCAGCAGTGACGGTGACCTCCATGGGCTGTCAGATCTAACACCACACAACAGTATGTGCCAGCAGTGACGGTGACCTCCATTCCATGGGCTGTCAGATCTAACACCACACAACAGTATGTGCCAGCAGTGACGGTGACCTCCATGGGCTGTCAGATCTAACACCACACAACAGTATGTGCCAGCAGTGACGGTGACCTCCATTCCATGGGCTGTCAGATCTAACACCATGCAACAGTATGTGCCAGTGTGACGGTGTTGACGAAGGTTGAGATGTACTAGGGGTATGGACTACAGAATGGTTGGGATATATTAGAGGTATGGACTACAGAATGGTTGGGATATATTAGAGGTATGGACTACAGAATGTGTGGGATATATTAGAGGTATGGACTACAAGATGGCAAGGATGTATTAGAGGTATTGACTACAAGATGGTTGGGATATATTAGAGGTATTGACAACAAGATGGTTGGGATATATTAGAGGTATTGACTACAAGATGGCTGGGATATATTAGAGGTATTGACTACAAGATGGCTGGGATATAAAAGATGAATGAATCACACGATCCTATCATTTGGTTATTTGGTTATGGAAGGCCCCGGTATCACTGCAAACGAATTAAAATCCATAATTGCTCAACCGCCCGTGCCAGTGGAATCATCCGAATTACTAACTCATCTCCCAAACAAAGAAAGGTAGTTGTAGTCCCCATCATAGCAGTCTCAGTACATGCCAAAAGACATAAGGCGAAACCGCATAGAAAGTGAACACGGCCAACTGTTCCCTGTCATACGATATGAGCATTAATCGTAAACAATTGGAATATCGGAACATGATCAAAACGGATGAAACACACAGCTCACGGTGTGCACAGAGCACTTAACTCAGTAGCTCCTGCAACAAGCCGGAAATGCGATCCTATCATACGAATCAGAAGTGCACGCAGCGCGTTCAATACCTGGAAAGGCATAAAAGTCAAAGTTAGAAGAAAGAAAACTCCAGAATAAATGGAGAGACCACTTCATATCATCATCATCATCATCATGCCTTCATATAGCAGAACCTTACTCTTCATCTGGCCTGCTATTGGCGAGTTTGGTTTAATCGACAGGTCATCCTCACTGCACTTCGGACAAGCCAATAGCGACTAATGACATCGATGATGTTTAGGTTAACAAGTCCTCATTGGGATTCCTAAGTAGCGCTCTCCAGGTGGCATCCATTGGCTGAACCAGTCAGGAACTCATCGGTCTAGACATAACATCGCAGTCAGTTGATGTTCTACCTGTCGGTCTGGACATAACATCGCAGTCAGTTGATGTTCTACCTGTCGATCTGGACATAACATCACAGTCAGTTGATGTTCTACCTGTCGATCTGGACATAACATCGCAGTCAGTTGATGTTCTACCTGTCGGTCTGGACATAACATCGCAGTCAGTTGATGTTCTACATGTCGGTCTAGACATAACATCGCAATCAGTTGATGTTCTACCTGTCGGTCTAGACATAACATCGCAGTCAGTTGATGTTCTACCTGCCCCTACTCGTCTATGAGGACGTAAAAGACGTTTACTTAATAAACACAATGAAGAAATAAAATTAGACAAGACAATGAAGAAATACAATTAGACAAGACAATGAAGAAATTACATTAGACAAAACAAAGAGCAGCAGATGCTAAATTATCTATTAGTTTCAGATGATCCTAAATTATTCATTAGTTTGTGCGGATAATAGATTATCTATTCGTTTTAGAGGACACTAAATCATCTATTAGTTTTAGAGGACACTAAATTATCTATTAGTTTTAGAGGACACTAAATTATCTATTAGTTCTAGTGGATATTAACTTATCTAATATTTTTAGCGGACACAAAATAATGCATTAGTTACAACATACATTCCTTAAATGCTCAAGCCGAGTGGCGTCGGATATCAAATTCCTGCACAACCTTGGGTCTTGTGCGCCCTGTCTATCTATCTGGTCTGTATCGTCCTTCGAGGCGAACACAGCACATACAGCGGAAGTTGTAGACAGAAGTAGAGTCCAACAATCTTATTACCAAGCATTAGACCTTGCACACGACCCGCATTGTAGTGTCCAACAATCTTATTACCAAGCATTAGACCTTGCACACGACCCGCATTGTAGTGTCCAACAATCTTATTACCAAGAATCAGACCTTGCACACGACCCGCATTGTAGTGTCCAACAATCTTATTACCAAGAAGTAGACTTTGCACACGACCCGCATTGTAGTGTCCAACAATCTTATTACCAAGAAGTAGACTTTGCACACGACCCGCAATGTAGTGTCCAACAATCTTATTACCAAGAAGTAGACTTTGCACACGACCCGCATTGTAGTGTCCAAAAATCTTATTACAAAGAAGTAGACTTTGCACACGACCGCATTGTAGTGTCCAACAATCTTATTACCAAGAAGTAGACTTTGCACACGACCCGCATTGTAGTGTCCAACAATCTTATTACCAAGAATCAGACCTTGCACACGACCCGCATTGTAGTGTCCAACAATCTTATTACCAAGAATCAGACCTTGCACACGACCCGCAATGTAGTGTCCAACAATCTTATTACCAAAAATTAGATCTTGCACACGACCCACATTGTATATATCTCGCCATACGCCTCTGCTCTGAGCGTGTTACTCATTCTCGTAGGGAGAGTTGATGCCTGTTGCTATTGCCTCTCGCCTCAGTGTTCATTATAGTGTATCTATAAGCCGAGAACACTAAAAGGAACGCCGTATAACAAAGTAAATTGATAGTTCTGTAAAAAAAAAAATTGATCACTTAGCATTAGAAATATATGTTGTTCTGAAGTGTGTAAAATATTTTTTAAATATGTATCTATCTATTGACCTTTCGAGCCGTAGCCGGCCCATAGGGCGTAGACCAAGATACTCCTTCTCTTATCTGAATTTTTGTTCTAGCAGTTTTCAATTCTTTTAAAAATATTTTATCAAATCTCACAATTTGTCTATGTTCTGTGCAAGCAGCTCTATCTCATTGAGGGAGCCGAATCCTGCTGCTCTTGCCTGTCTCATCAGTGTTCTTCTTAGTGTCTATCTGGGTCTTCCTCTTTTCCTCTTACCTGTTGTTTCCCATATGAGAGCTTGCTTTGCTATTCGGCTATTATCTCTTCTCATCACATGTTTAATATGTATAACGTTAGAAATATTATATATGCATGTACGTATGTATGTATGTATGTATGTATGTATGTATGTATGTATGTATGTATGTATGTATGTGTGTATGTATGTATGTATGCATGTATGCATGTACGCATGTACGTATGTATGTATATGTGTATGCATGTATGTATGTTTGTATGTATGTATGTATGTATGTATGTATGTATGTATGTATGTATGTTTGTATGTACAGTAAAGTCTCGATTATGCGGTACTCAATAATCCGGAATTCTCAATTTAACGGACTTTTTTTTTTTAATTATTATAGGGAGAAAGCTTGAATCATGTTTTGTTCAGTTAAATTAAATGCCTTTATCCGGAAATCGAAAACGCTACAACACGGTTTGTGCGCTGCGCTTACTTCTACAGGCTCTATCATTACACAATATTGCGTTTACAATAGTGTATTTACAGTAATATACTTCAAATAGGAGCGAACATATTTTATTCAATCCAGACATTGTGTCTCCAAATATTCCAAGTAAAAGCGACAGACAGTCTATATCTTCACTTTTTCCCCCGACTAAATGTTTTTGTCGGGAAATCTTAGTCGTGCCAAAAAACACTTATCTACATGATTTTACAAATTTGGCCCAATGTAATGCTTTTGGATGATTCTTCTGATGACGACAGTTTTGATGAATTGAAACAGATGGCAGCACCACATGCAGAGATAATGCAACTTCTTGTAAATGTACCATCGTCAAACTCAATGTCAGCCTGTGATGAGCAAGACATTGAACAGTGGCTGCAGGTTGATGAGAATATAGATGTTGCCCACACACTTGATGATGCACACATAATAAATAGTGTATTGGAATCAAAGTGTGAACCAACTGAAGATGATTCAGAGGAAGACCAAGGTGCAACAGGAACGGATCCGCGCAATAAAATTTTCTGGAGTGAAGCAGACAAATGTCTACAGACTGTGTTACGATTTGCAGAAAATTGTAGTTCATATACAACCCAAGAACTCATCCAGCTGCGTATTGTAGAGAATACCTTCAGGACCAAGAGAGAAGCATGCATCAAACAGAGGGACATACGCAGCTTTTTCAATAAAGTTTAACTTACTGGTCAGTACAAGTATTTTTATAAATTTGATTTATAATGTCCTTAGATTTAGGGTTTTGAAGTTGTTTTTTCATAAATTTTGAGTTTGGTTTTCTTACTCTCGATTATCCAGAAACATTCAATTATCCAGAATGGGTTCTTCCCCGAGCATTCTGGATAATCGAGACTTTACTGTATATATATATATATATATATATATGTATGTATTTATGTATTTATGTATGTATGTATGTATGTATGTATATAGTTTACACTCCTACGTAATTGTTGGTGTACACAACTGTAGCCACTGGAACCGAGGACCGCTCGTGTGTTACGTGAAGCGCGAGTGCTATACAGAGAGATATGCCGCCTATGTAATTACGCGTATGAACTACTTCTCACAGAGTGTCTTGTTCCGGGGGATGCTGTTTGCGTATCAAGTTGTTAGTGCCAGGATTATATAAACTGAAAGGATATTTCCCCTAGAAACTCTCTCAACGATTGTACATACAATTAAGGTATGGACTCGTGTCTCGTTGAAGGCTATTTTTCCTATTTAGTTATTTGTATCGTAGCTATTTATTTTGTAGTTTTAATGCCTTCAATTATTTCCTGTTTGGGCTCATTTTTGTTTCAGTTATTTTGGCTACGATCATTTAATATGTGGCTGTTTCTATTTGATCATTTGATGTTTGGTGATTCTATTTGATGTTAGTTTTTGTTAATTTAGTTTATGTTTACCTGAGTTTTTGGTCATTTGGTGAGTCATTTGCTTTTGTTGGTCATTTTTTATTGGTTGTTTATTTATGACTATTTTGGGTTTGGTCATTTGCTTGTTTGGTCGTTTCTTTAATAATAATAATAATAATAATAATAATAATAATAATAATAATAATAATAATAATAACAGGCTTTTAGTGTTGGCGGTCTATAGCAAGACGGCAAAGAGCAAACACAGGGTTTGTTATACCAAATAGTTCTATCTTAGAATGGTAGTCACGTTGACACATAAAACATGTTCTTGAATATTGAGGCTGTTGGTGTTTTTGCTGCATCGTAAATTGTGCGTCTTTATTGTTCTTACCACGTATTTTATATCTTTATTTTTCTCCTATCTACATGCCCTTCTTTTGAAAACTACTTCCTTTTTAAATATCTAGCTTCTGACTGTTTTGTTTTTTAAATTTTCTGATTACTTGAAAGGTAGTGATGTTGATGTTACTCGACATTTAGTCATTTTGTTCTTGTTGGTAGTTTGGTCATTTTGTTATGTTTTTAAATTTGGTAGCATTCAGTCACTTTGTCCGTACAGTTTTCAGTTGTTTAATGTTGGGTTACTTAGTTTGACTGATTTGATCTTTTTCTTGATTTCATGTTTGATCAGACGATTTGTGATGTTTATGTTTCTTTTATATCGTTAACTACATTCTGGGGATGTAGCTATTGACATTTGATGATTGTTTCTTAGGTTGCTGATTATTTGGTTGCTCTATTTCAGTTCTTGATTATTGTTTCTTAAGTTGCTGATTATTTGGTTGCTCTATTTAAGTTCTTGATTATCTATCCTTGGTTTGACGTAATTAGGTATCTGGCTATTCAGATCTTGCTGTTTTTTCTTTATTCCACCCAGCCTCTTGTTGGCGTTTTTTATACCGCTAATATTGTCATGCCACTTTTGATTGATTAGTCTCTGCATATTTTATTTTCTCATTTTATTATTATTATTTAATAATTGTTTATTAGTTCGTTATTTTCATTGCAAGAATGTGTTGCACTGTACTTGGAGTAGGCCCATGGGTGTTTGTTCTTTGTTAGCGTACATGGAGGCACATGATGATAACTGAAAGCAAGATCTGTCCTGACTAAGGCTTGCTTAGAATGTATTAATTGAACTAGTAGAAGCTGCTGCTATCTTAATTCTTAGAGAAGACGCCATTTAAGTCAAAGGACTCTACTCTGTTTTGTCATGTAGCTCCCTGAAAGGTCTCTCTCTCTCTCTCCTTTATCCTGTAGCTCCCTGAAAGGTCTCTCTCTCTCTCTCTCTCTCCTTTATCATGTAGCTCCCTGAAAGGTCTCTCTCTGTTTTGTCCTGTAGCTCCCTGAAAAGACGAACTATGTTTTGTCCTGTATCTCCCTGAAAGGTCTCTCTCTGTTTTGTCCTGTAGCTCCCTGAAAAGACGAACTATGTTTTGTCCTGTATCTCCCTGAAAGGTCTCTCTCTGTTTTGTCCTGTAGCTCCCTGAAAGGTCTCTCTCTGTTTTGTCCTGTATCTCCCTGAAAGGTCTCTCTCTGTTTTATCCTGTAGCTCCCTGAAAGGTCTCTCTCTATTTTGTCCTTTATCTCCCTGAAAAAAAACTATGTTTTGTCCTGTATCTCCCTGAAAGGGTCTACTCCGTTTTGTCCTGTATCTCCCTGAAAGGGTCCACTCTGTCTTGTCCTGTATCTCCCTGAAAGGGTCTACTCCGTTTTGTCCTGTATCTCCCTGAAAGGGTCTACTCTGTTTTGTCCTGTATCTCCCTGAAAGGGTCTACTCCGTTTTGTCCTGTATCTACCTGAAAGGGTCTACTCTGTTTTGTCCTGTATCTCCCTGAAACGGTCCACTATGTTTTGTCCTGTATCTCCCTGAAATGAACACGCTGTTTTGTCCTGTATCTCCCTGAAATGGTCTTGTATCTCAGAGAAAGGGTCCACTTTATTTTGTCCTGTATCTCCCTGAAAAGATCCACTCTGTTGTGTCCTGTATCTTCTTGAAAGGACGAACTCTGTTTTGTCCTGTATCTTCATGAAAGGACGAACTCTGTTTTGTCTTGTTGTCAGCTGAAGGGTCTCACTCTGCTTTGATCTGTTGCTCTCTGAAAGGACCCACTCTGTTTTGTTATGTAATTCCCTGAAAGTACCCACTCTGTTTTGCTATGTAATTCCCTGAAAAGACCCACTCTGTTTTAATATGTAATTCCCTGAAAAGACCCACTCTGTTTTAATATGTAATTCCATGAAAGGACCCACTCTATTTTGTTATGTAATTCCCTGAAAGTACCCACTCTGTTTTGCTATGTAATTCCCTGAAAAGACCCACTCTGTTTTAATATGTAATTCCTGAAAGGACCCACTCTGTTTTGTTATGCAATTCCCTGAAAGGACCACTCTATTTTGTTATGTAATACCCTAAAAGGACGAACTCTGTTTTTGTTATGTAATTCCCTGAAAGGACAAATTCTTTTTTGTTATGTAATTCCCTGAAAGGACCCACTCTGTTTTGTTATGTAATTACCTGAAAGACCCACTCTGTTTTGTTATGTAATTCCCTGAAAGGACAAATTCTTTTTTGTTATGTAATTCCCTGAAAGGACCCACTCTGTTTTGTTATGTAATTCCCTGAAAGGACCCACTCTGTTTTGTTATGTATTTCCCTGAAAGGACCCACTCTGTTTTGTTATGTAATTCCCTGAAAGGACCCACTCTGTTTTGTTATGTAATTCCCTGAAAGGACAAATTCTTTTTTGTTATGTAATTCCCTGAAAGGACCCACTCTGTTTTGTTATGTAATTCCCTGAAAGGACAAATTCTTTTTTGTTATGTAATTCCTGAAAGGACCCACTCTGTTTTGTTATGTAATTCCCTGAAAGGACCCACTCTATTTTGTTATGTAATTCCCTGAAATGACCCACTCTGTTTTGTTATGTAATTCCCAGAAAGGACAAATTCTATTTTGTTATGTAATTCCCTGAAAGGACCCACTCTGTTTTGCTATGTAATTCCCTGAAAGGACCCACTCTGTTTTGTTATGTAATTCCCTGAAAGGACAAATTCTATTTTGTTATGTAATTCCCTGAAAGGACCCACTCTATTTTGTTATGTAATTCCCTGAAAGGACCCACTCTGTTTTGTTATGTAATTCCCTGAAAAGACCCACTCTGTTTTATTATGTAATTCCCTGAAAGGACCCACTCTGTTTTGTTATGTAATTCCCTGAAAGGACCCACTCTATTTTGTTATGTAATTTCCTGAAAGGACCCACTCTATTTTGTTATGTAATTCCCTGAAAGGACCCACTCTATTTTGTTATGTAATTCCCTGAAAGGACCCACTCTATTTTGTTATGTAATTCCCTGAAATGACCCACTCTGTTTTGTTATGTATTTCCCTGAAAGGACCCACTCTATTTTGTTATGTAATTCCCTGAAAGGACCCACTCTATTTTGTTATGTATTTCCCTGACAGGACCCACTCTATTGCGTCCTGATGTTACTTGGACGGACCAATTCAATGTTTCCCTACAGATTCCCAAAAGGTGCCACTCTACCTTGTCCTACAAAAGAGCTCCTGCAGCCGTGTTCTACAAGTATCGATGTGTTCCAGAAATGTGTGAGAACATTCATGAGTGGAATTGGTGGTTGGGTCATGTTAGAGGAATGGGCGACAATCGTGTACCAAACAAGGGAGTGAACTCTGGCTAGATCCAAACTGGCACACTATGACGTCTGCAAGACATACTAGAGGGAATAAATCAATTAGCAATGGCTGATAGATGATGTAGTGCGTGGATAGGACAAATTAAAAAATGATCAATAACATTTGAACAAGCAAAACAACAATCAAAAGTAGAAGAAAAGAAACGCAAGAAAAAGGAGGTAATATTTAGTATATAAAGGAGGCCTTGTTTATTCAGATACTGGAACTATCACGTGAATGTTGACAACGCCAGCCATGGGGGAAGCTGCTCAGTAATTAGACAATTTGTTATTGCAGATCGACGTTGCTTTTCAACAACGATGTGTTGACAGAGCCCGGTTATAACAAGGCGATGTGTTGACAGAACCCGGTTAATACTAGGCGATGTGTTGACAGAACCCGGTTATAACAAGGCGATGTGTTGACAGAGCTCGGTTATAACAAGGCGGTGTTTTGACAAAGCCCGGTTATAACAAGGCGATGTGTTGACAGAGCCCGGTTATAACAAGGCGATGTGTTGACAGAGCCCGGTTATAACAAGGCGATGTGTTGACAGAGCCCGGTTATAACAAGGCGATGTATTGACAGAGCCCGGTTATAACAAGGCGATGTGTTTAAAGAGCCCGGTTATAACAAGGCGATGTGTTGACAGAGCCCTGTTGTAACAAGGCGCTGTGTTGACAGAGCCCGGTTATAACAAGGCGATGGGTTGACAGAGCTCGGTTATAACAAGGCGATGTGTTGACAGAGCCGTATAACAAGGCGATGTGTTGACAGAGCCCGGTTATAACAAGGCGATGTGTTGACAGAGCCCGGTTATAACAAGGCGATGTATTGACAGAGCCCGGTTATAACAAGGCGATGTGTTGAAAGAGCCCGGTTTTAACAAGGCGATGTGTTGACAGAGCCCGGTTGTAACAAGGCGCTGTGTTGACAGAGCCCGGTTATAACAAGGCGATGGGTTGACAGAGCTCGGTTATAACAAGGCGATGTGTTGACAGAGCTCGGTTATTACAAGGTGATGTGATTGACAGAGCTCAGTTATAACAAGGCGATGTGTTGAAAGAACCCGGTTATTACAAGGCGATGTATTGACAGAGCCCGGTTGTAACAAAGCGATGTGTTGACAGAGCTCGGTTATAACAAGGTGATGTGTTGACAGAGCTCGGTTATCACAAGGCGATGTGTTGACAGAGCCCAGTTATAACAAGGCGATGTGTTGACAGAGCTCGGTTATAACAAGGCTCTGTGTTGACAGAGCCCTGTAATAACAAGGTGATGTGTTGACAGAGCTATGTTATAACAAGACTATGTGTTGACAATGCTCGGTTATAACAAGATGATGTGTTGACAGAGCTCGGTTATAACACGACGATGTGTTGACAGGGCCCGGTTATAACAAGATGATGTGTTGACAGAGCTCGGTTGTAACAAGGTAATGTGTTGACAGAGCCCAGTTATAACAAAGCGATGTGTTGACAGAGATCAGTTATAACAAAGCGATGTGTTGGTAGAGCCCGGTTATAACAAGACGATGTGTTGACAGAGCCCAGTTATAACAAGGCGATGTGTTGACAGAACCTAGTTATAACAAGGCGATGTGTTGACAGAGCCCAGTTATAACAAGGCGATGTGTTAACAGAGATCAGTTATAACAAAGCGATGTGTTGACATAGCCCAGTTATAATAAAGCGATGTGTTGACAGAGCCCAGTTATAACAAGGCGATGTGTTGACAGAGATCAGTTATAACAAAGCGATGTGTTGACAGAGCCCAGTTATTACAAGGCGATGTGTTGACAGAGATCAGTTATAACAAAGCGATGTGTTGACAGAGCCCAGTTATAATAAAGCGATGTGTTGACAGAGCCCAGTTATAACAAAGCGATGTGTTGACAGAGATCAGTTATAACAAAGCGATGTGTTGACAGAGCCCAGTTATAACAAAGCGATGTGTTGACAGAGCCCAGTTATAACAAAGCGATGTGTTGACAGAGCCCAGTAAAAACCCCTGTATAGTTATAGTTATGGTTATGATTATGGATGGTCCCGGTTCCACTACAAACGAATTAAAATCCATAATTGCTCAACTGCTCTTGCCAGTTGAATCATTCGAATTACTATCCCATCTCCCAAACAAAGAAAGGTAGCTGCAGTTCCGATCATAGCAATATCAGCACACGCCAAAAGACATAAGGCATAAGCGCACAGAAAGTGAACACAGCTATCTGTTAACCGTCATACGATAGCATCACTCATCGTAAGAAATAGGAATATCGAAACATGTTCAAGACGGCTGAAACGCACAGCTCACGGTGTGCACAGAGCAATTAACTCAGTAGGTCCATCAGCAATCCGGACTTGGAATATAAAGAAACTGCAATAATGAACAATTTTCAGACACAGCCTTTAACGATTACTACCGCCTATCTGTCATATTGATCGGAAGTTCACGTCCTCCTGAAAATGTTGATCCTGACCAAAATGAAACTATGGGAGTCACACCGGGGCTGCAAAGTCATGAAAAACATTCCGTCATTTCGCCTTTAATCATTAACGTACGGCCGGTTTAGGGATATACGATCAACCATCAGGATGACGTACCACACACAAAAATGGATGTGCCCACAAATGACCGATTAATCTAGTGAATACAGCCAGCAACGCACGAAACACCGTAACGATGGTGCAAAATCACCAAAGCGAAACCTTCGGTTGACTTGGCACAGCAGTCAATTTTAATGAGTTGTAATTTGTAAATAATTGACGTCAAAGAATTCCAACGTCGGCCATTGAACAGCACTCAATGTGTTGACGTAAACTGCATATCAACTCCAAAACGGGGAAAAGTCGCATTCACAACACTTGATCTGCCAAAGAGGTATATTGCCCCGTGCAAGACTTAGCAGCGTCGGCGCAAAATCTTTAAGTGGAAAATCAGGTTGACTTTGACGCAGAAATCTGACAGCGGTCGAAAAAACATCAACTTCATTCCACCATCTTGGAACCCCTGTATAGTTTAAAAAATCACTCTCTAGTCCTAAAGTCCATTTTGCTGGAGGGTAACACCATTTACTCTCTTTCCACACAACGCAATATTCGACAATAATAAATTATTTTTTTCTAAGCTTTTATTAAACGATTATATAATATATCATTTTAAACGACTCTTCTCTGTTCTACAGAAAAAAAAAACCATTGTTCGCTGTTTAAAAGTAACTCATTTTTCTCTGTTCTACAGAATAACACTATTCTCTGTTCTACAGAATAAGACTATTCTCTGTTCTACAGAATAACACTATTCTCTGTTCTACAGAATAACACTATTCTCTGTTCTACAGAATAATACTATTCTCTGTTCTACAGAATAAGACTATTCTCTGTTCTACAGAATAACACTATTCTCTGTTCTACAGAATAACACTATTCTCTGTTCTACAGAATAATACTATTCTCTGTTCTACAGAATAACACTATTCTCTGTTCTACAGAATAACACTATTCTCTGTTCGCTAATAATCTACCCGTCTATGATGTCATGAAACCATTTCCTATGCTCTACAAGAAATCATATTCCTGTGCTCTACAAGAAATGATATTCCTATGCTCTGCAAGAAATCATATTCCTATGCTCTACAAGAAATCATATTCCTATGCTCTGCAAGAAATCATATTCCTATGCTCTACAAGAAATCATATTCCTGTGCTCTACAAGAAATCATATTCCTGTGCTCTACAAGAAATCATATTCCTATGCTCTGCAAGAAATCATATTCCTATGCTCTACAAGAAATCATATTCCTATGCTCTACAAGAAATCATATTCCTATGCTCTGCAAGAAATCATATTCCTATGCTCTACAAGAAATCATATTCCTATGCTCTACAAAATGACACAGTCCTCAGGAAACAGTCTGGGAAATAAGATCAGAAATGAAGAACTGAGAAAAAAAGCTAGGAATAGCCACCGCCATAGAATATATAAGGAAACAACAGATAAAATGGTTTGGCCACGTGACAAGGCAGAAAGATCAAAACACAACACAACGAGAATTCAACAAACGTTGTGAGAACACCGGACCCAAGGGTCAACCATGAAAAAGATGGATCGATGGAATATTAGAAACACGAGGAAAAAACAGCAGCAGAGGCGAACAGAAGATCAAAAGACCACAAATTATATCTCCCCTCGACGCTGAAAGGCAGATGAGGAAGGAAAGAGGAAGAAGAAGTAGCTCTACAAGAAATCATATTCCTATGCTCTATAAGAAATCATATTCCTTTGCCCTACAAGAAATCATATTCCTATGCTCTACATGAAATCATTTTCCTATGCTCTACAAGAAATCATATTCCTATGCTCTACAAGAAATCACATTCCATTGCTCTACAAGAAATCATATTCCTATGCTCTACAAGAAATCATATTCCTATTCTCTACAAGAAATCATATTCCTATGCTCTACGAGAAATCATATTCCTATGCTCTACAAGATCTCAATCTGCTCAGATCTACCCTTCCATCTTTAATCACGAGTCCCTCATTTATCGCCAACACATATTGCGCAACGCAATCCTGACATATCTAAGAGTAAATACACCAAGACAGGTATTCCAGTTAGCGATCGGACAGAAGATATCAAAGACCAAAAATACATTGCCGTTCCGTTCGTTCATCTCATTTCTTCTAATATCTATCCTATATATATAGTTTTCATAGCGTTATTAGAAATGAACGTGGTACACAAATAATAAATAGTCTAAAGAAGATTATTAGATGTTCCAATCAATACATCGACTTGTTATAACTGCGCTCTATCACTACATCACCTTCTTATAACTGAGCTCTATCTCTACATCGTCTTCTAATAACTGAGCTCTATCTCTACATCGTCTTCTTATAACTGAGCTCTATCACTACATCACTTTCTTATAACTGAGCTCTATCACTACATCGCATTCTTATAACTGAGCTCTATCACTACATCGTCTTCTTATAACTGAGCACTATCACTGCATCACCTTCTTATAACTGAGCTCTATCACTACATCACCTTCTTCTAACTGAGCTCTATCACTACATCACCTTCTTATAACTGAGCTCTATCACTACATCACCTTCTTATAACTGTGGTCTATCACTACATCACTTTCTTATAACTGAGCTCTATAACTACATCACCTTCTTATAACTGAGCTCTATCACTACATCACCTTCTTCTAACTGAGCTCTATCACTACATCGTCTTCTTATAACTGAGCTCTATCACTACATCACCTTCTTATAACTGTGGTCTATCACTACATCACTTTCTTATAACTGAGCTCTATCACTACATCGCCTTCTTATAACTGAGCTCTATCACTACATCACCTTCTTCTAACTGAGCTCTATCACTACATCGTCTTCTTATAACTGAGGTCAATCACTACATCGTCTTCTTCTAACTGAGGTATATCACTACATCGTCTTCTTCTAACTGAGCTCTATCACTACATCACCTTCTTCTAACTGAGCACTATCACTACATCGTCTTCTTCTAACTGAGCTCTATCACTACATCGTCTTCTTATAACTTAGGTCTATCACTACATCGTCTTCTTATAACTGAGGTCTATCACTACATCGTCTTCTTCTAACTGAGCTCTATCACTACATCGTCTTCTTATAACTGAGCTCTATCACTACATCGTCTTCTTATAACTGAGGTCTATCACTACATCGTCTTCTTCTAACTGAGGTCTATCACTACATCACCTTCTTATAACTGAGCTCTATCACTACATCGTCTTCTTATAACTGAGCACTATCACTACATCGTCTTCTTATAACTGAGCTCTATCACTACATCGTCTTCTTCTAACTGAGCTCTATCACTACATCGTCTTCTTATAACTGAGCTCTATCACTACATCACCTTCTTATAACTGAGCTCTATCACTACATCACCTTCTTATAACTGAGCTCTATCACTACATCACCTTCTTATAACTGAGCTCTATCACTACATCACCTTCTTATAACTGAGCTCTATCACTACATCGTCTTCTTCTAACTGAGCTCTATCACTACATCGTCTTCTTCTAACTGAGCTCTATCACTACATCGTCTTCTTATAACTGAGCTCTATCACTACATCGTCTTCTTCTAACTGAGCTCTATCACTACATCACCTTCTTCTAACTGAGCTCTATCACTACATCGTCTTCTTCTAACTGAGCTCTATCACTACATCACCTTCTTATAACTGAGCTCTATCACTACATCGTCTTCTTCTAACTGAGCTCTGTCACTACATCGTCTTCTTATAACTGAGGTCTATCACTACATCGTCTTCTTATAACTGAGCTCTATCACTACATCACCTTCTTATAACTGAGCTCTATCACTACATCGTCTTCTTATAAATGAGGTCTATCACTACATCGTCTTCTTATAACTGAGCTCTATCACTACATCACCTTCTTTAAACTGAGCTCTATCACTACATCACCTTCTTATAAATGAGGTCTATCACTACATCGTCTTCTTATAAATGAGGTCTATCACTACATCGTCTTCTTATAAATGAGGTCTATCACTACATCGTCTTCTTATAACTGAGGTCTATCACTACATCACCTTCTTATAACTGAGCTCTATCACTACATCACCTTCTTATAACTGAGCTCTATCACTACATCGTCTTCTTATAAATGAGGTCTATCACTACATCGTCTTCTTATAACTGAGCTCTATCACTACATCGCCTTCTTTAAACTGAGCTCTATCACTACATCGTCTTCTTATAACTGAGCTCTATCAATACATCGTTTTCTTATAACTGAACTCTATCACTATATCACCTTCTTATAAATGAGCTCTATCACTACATCGTTTTCTTATAACTGAACTCTATCACTATATCACCTTCTTATAAATGAGCTCTATCACTACATCGTTTTCTTATAACTGAGCTCTATCACTACATCGTCTTCTTATAAATGAGCTCTATCAAAACATCGTCTTCTTATAACTGAGCTCTATCACTACATCGCCTTCTTTAAACTGAGCTCTATCACTACATCACCTTCTTATAACTGAGCTCTATCACTACATCACCTTCTTATAACTGAGCTCTATCACTACATCGTCTTCTTATAACTGAGCTCTATCACTACATCACCTTCTTATAACTGAGCTCTATCACTACATCACCTTCTTATAAATGAGCTCTATCACTACATCGTCTTCTTATAACTGAGCTCTATCACTACATCACTTTCTTATAACTGAGCTCTATCACTACATCACCTTCTTATAACTGAGCTCTATCACTACATCACCTTCTTCTAACTGAGCTCTATCACTACATCGTCTTCTTATAACTGAGCTGTATCACTACATCGTCTTCTTATAACTGAGCTCTATCACTACATCGTCTTCTTATAACTGAGCTCTATCACTACATCACCTTCTTATAACTGAGCTCTATCACTACATCACCTTCTTATAACTGAGGTCTATCACTACATCGTCTTCTTATAACTGAGGTCTATCACTACATCGTCTTCTTATAACTGAGCTCTATCACTACATCATCTTCTTATAACTGAGCTCTATCACTACATCACCTTCTTATAACTGAGCTCTATCACTACATCACCTTCTTATAACTGAGGTCTATCACTACATCGTCTTCTTATAACTGAGCTCTATCACTACATCGTCTTCTTATAACTGAGGTCTATCACTACATCACCTTCTTATAACTGAGCTCTATCACCACATCACCTTCTAATAACTGAGCTCTATCACTACATCACCTTCTAATAACTGAGCTATATCAATACATCGTCTTCTTATAACTGAGCTCTATCACTACATCACCTTCTAATACCTGAGCTCTATCACTACATCACCTTCTAATAACTGAGCTCTATCACTACATTGTCTTCTTATAACTGAGCTCTATCATTGCATAGCCTTCTTATAACTGAGCTCTATCACTGCATCACTTTCTTATAACTGAGCTCTATCATTGCATAGCCTTCTTATAACTGAGCTCTATCACTACATCGTCTTCTTATAACTGAGCTCTATCATTGCATAGTCTTCTTATAACTGAGCTCTATCATTGCATAGCCTTCTTATAACTGAGCTCTATCATTGCATATCCTTCTTATAACTGAGCTCTATCACTGCATCACTTTATTATAACTGAGCTCTATCATTGCATAGCCTTCTTATAACTGAACTCTGTCACTGCATCACCTTCTTATAACGGAGCTCTATCATTGCATAGCCTTCTTATAACTGAGCTCTATCATTGCATAGCCTTCTTATAACTGAGCTCTATCACTACATCACCTTCTTATAACTGAGCTCTATCTCTACATCACCGTCTTATAACTGAGCTCTATCTCTACATCGTCTTCTTATAACTGAGCTCTATTTCTACATCACCGTCTTATAACTGAGCTCTATCACTACATCGTCTTCTTATAACTGAGCTCTATCTCTACATCGCATTCTAATAACTGAGCTCTATCACTACATCACTTTCTTATAACTGAGCTCTATCTCTACATCGCATTCTAATAACTGAGCTCTATCTCTACATCACCTTCTTATAACTGAGATCTATCTCTACATCGCATTCTAATAACTGAGCTCTATCTCTACATCGTCTTCTTATAACTGAGCTCTATCACTACATCGCATTCTAATAACTGAGCTCTATCTCTACATCACTTTCTTATAACTGAGCTCTATCACTACATCGCATTCTTATAACTGAGCTCTATCTGTACATCGCATTCTAATAACTGAGCTCTATGTCTACATCGTCTTCTTATAACTGAGCTTTATCACTACATCACTTTCTTATAACTGAGCTCTATCACTACATCGCATTCTTATAACTGAGCTCTATCACTACATCGTCTTCTTATAACTGAGCTCTAACACTACATCGTCTTCTTATAACTGAGCTCTATCACTACATCGTCTTCTTATAACTGAGCTCTATCACTACATCGTCTTCTTATAACTGAGTTCTATCACTACATCGTCTTCTTATAACTGAGCTCTAACACTACATCGTCGTCTTATAACTGAGCTGTATCACTACATCGTCTTCTTATAACTGAGCTCTATCACAACATCACCTTCTTATAACTGAGCTCTATCACTTCATCACCTTCTTATAACTGAGCTCTATCACTACATCGTCTTCTTATAACTGAGGTCTATCACTACATCGTCTTCTTATAACTGAGCTCTATCACTACATCACCTTCTTATAACTGAGCTCTATCACTACATCGTCTTCTTATAACTGAGCTCTATCACTACATCGTCTTCTTATAACTGAGCTCTATCTCTACATCGCATTCTAATAACTGAGCTCTATCTCTACATCGTCTTCTTATAACTGAGCTCTATCACTACATCGCATTCTAATAACTGAGCTCTATCTCTACATCACTTTCTTATAACTGAGCTCTATCACTACATCGTCTTCTTATAACTGAGCTCTATCACTACATCACCTTCTTATAACTGAGGTCTATCACTACATCACCTTCTTATAACTGAGCTCTATCACTACATCACCTTCTTATAACTGAGCTCTATCACTACATCGTCTTCTTATAACTGAGCTCTATCACTACATCGTCTTCTTATAACTGAGCTCTATCACTTCATCGTCTTCTTATAACTGAGCTCTATCACTTCATCGTCTTCTTATAACTGAGCTCTATCACTACATCGTCTTCTTATAACTGAGGTCTATCACTACATCACCTTCTTATAACTGAGCTCTATCACTACATCGTCTTCTTATAACTGAGGTCTATCACTACATCACCTTCTTATAACTGAGCTCTATCACTACATCACCTTCTTATAACTGAGCTCTATCACTACATCGTCTTCTTATAACTGAGGTCTATCACTACATCACCTTCTTATAACTGAGCTCTATCACTACATCGTCTTCTTATAACTGAGGTCTATCACTACATCACCTTCTTATAACTGAGCTCTATCACTTCATCGTCTTCTTATAACTTAGCTCTATCACTACATCGTCTTCTTATAACTGAGGTCTATCACTACATCGCCTTCTAATAACTGAGCTCTATCGCTACATCACCGTCTTATAACTGAGCTCTATCACTACATCGTCTTCTTATACCTGAGCTCTATTACTACATCACCGTCTTATAACTGAGCTCTATCACTACATCACCTTCTAATAACTGAGCTCTATCACTACATCACCTTCTTATAACTGAGCTCTATCACTACATCACCTTCTTATAACTGTGGTCTATCACTACATCACTTTCTTATAACTGAGCACTATCACTACATCACCTTCTTATAACTGAGCTCTATCACTACATCACCTTCATCTAACTGAGCTCTATCACTACATCGTCTTCTTATAAATGAGCTCTATCACTACATCGTCTTCTTATAACTGAGGTCTGTCACTACATCGTCTTCTTATAACTGAGGTCTATCACTACATCGTCTTCTTATAAATGAGCTCTATCACTACATCGCATTCTTATAGCTGAGCTCTATCACTACATCACCTTCTTCTAACTGAGCTCTATCACTACATCGTCTTCTTATAAATGAGCTCTATCACTACATCGTCTTCTTATAACTGAGGTCTATCACTACATCGTCTTCTTATAACTGAGCTCTATCACTACATCGTCTTCTTATAACTGAGCACTATCACTACATCGTCTTCTTATAAATGAGGTCTATCACTACATCGTCTTCTTATAACTGAGGTCTATCACTACATCGTCTTCTTATAACTGAGCTCTATCACTACATCGTCTTCTTATAAATGAGCTCTATCACTACATCGTCTTCTTATAACTGAGGTCTATCACTACATCGTCTTCTTATAAATGAGCTCTATCACTACATCGTCTTCTTATAACTGAGGTCTATCACTACATCGTCTTCTTATAACTGAGCTCTATCACTACATCGTCTTCTTATAAATGAGGTCTATCACTACATCGTCTTCTTATAAATGAGGTCTATCACTACATCGTCTTCTTATAAATGAGGTCTATCACTACATCGTCTTCTTATAACTGAGGTCTATCACTACATCGTCTTCTTATAAATGAGGTCTATCACTACATCGTCTTCTTATAAATGAGCTCTATCACTACATCGTCTTCTTATAAATGAGCTCTATCACTACATCGTCTTCTTATAAATGAGCTCTATCACTACATCGTCTTCTTATAACTGAGGTCTATCACTACATCGTCTTCTTATAAATGTGGTCTATCACTACATCACCTTCTAATAACTGAGCTCTATCACTACATCACCTTCTTATAACTGAGCTCTATCACTACATCACCTTCTTATAACTGTGGTCTATCACTACATCGTCTTCTTATAAATGAGCTCTATCACTACATCGTCTTCTTATAAATGAGCTCTATCACTACATCGTCTTCTTATAACTGAGGTCTATCACTACATCGTCTTCTTATAAATGAGGTCTATCACTACATCACCTTCTAATAACTGAGCTCTATCACTACATCACCTTCTTATAACTGAGCTCTATCACTACATCACCTTCTTATAACTGTGGTCTATCACTACATCGTCTTCTTATAACTGAGCTCTATCACTACATCACCTTCTAATAACTGAGCTCTATCACTACATCACCTTCTTATAACTGAGCTCTATCACTACATCACCTTCTTATAACTGTGGTCTATCACTACATCACCTTCTTATAACTGTGGTCTATCACTACATCACCTTCTTATAACTGAGCTCTATCACTACATCACCTTCTTATAACTGAGGTCTATCACTACATCGTCTTCTTATAACTGAGCTCTATCACTACATCACCTTCTAATAACTGAGCTCTATCACTACATCACCTTCTTATAACTGAGCTCTATCACTACATCACCTTCTTATAACTGTGGTCTATCACTACATCACTTTTTTATAACTGAGCTCTATCACTACATCACCTTCTTATAACTGAGCTCTATCACTACATCGTCTTCTTATAACTGAGGTCTATCACTACATCGTCTTCTTCTAACTGAGCTCTATCACTACATCGTCTTCTTCTAACTGAGCTCTATCACTACATCACCTTCTTCTAACTGAGCTCTATCACTACATCACCTTCTTCTAACTGAGCTCTATCACTACATCACCTTCTTCTAACTGAGCTCTATCACTACATCACCTTCTTCTAACTGAGCTCTATCACTACATCGTCTTCTTATAACTGAGGTCTATCACTACATCGTCTTCTTATATCTGAGGTCTATCACTACATCACCTTCTTCTAACTGAGCTCTATCACTACATCGTCTTCTTATAACTGAGCTCTATCACTACATCGTCTTCTTATAACTGAGGTCTATCACTACATCGTCTTCTTATAACTGAGGTCTATCACTACATCGTCTTCTTATAACTGAGCTCTATCACTACATCGTCTTCTTATAACTGAGCTCTATCACTACATCGTCTTCTTATAACTGAGGTCTATCACTACATCGTCTTCTTATAACTGAGCTCTATCACTACATCGTCTTCTTATAACTGAACTCTATCACTACATCGTCTTCTTATAACTGAGCTCTATCACTACATCGTCTTCTTATAACTGAGCTCTATCACTACATCGTCTTCTTATAACTGAACTCTATCACTACATCACCTTCTTCTAACTGAGCTCTATCACTATATCACCGTCTTATAACTGAGCTCTATCACTACATCGTCTTCTTATAACTGAGCTCTATCACTACATCACCTTCTTCTAACTGAGCTCTATCACTATATCACCGTCTTATAACTGAGCTCTATCACTACATCGTCTTCTTATAACTGAGCTCTATCACTACATCACCGTCTTATAACTGAGCTCTATCACTACATCACCTTCTTCTAACTGAGCTCTATCACTATATCACCGTCTTATAACTGAGCTCTATCACTACATCGTCTTCTTATAACTGAGCTCTATCACTACATCACCTTCTTCTAACTGAGCTCTATCACTATATCACCGTCGTATAACTGAGCTCTATCACTACATCGTCTTCTTATAACTGAGCTCTATCACTACATCACCGTCTTATAACTGAGCTCTATCACTACATCACCTTCTAATAACTGAGCTCTATCACTACATCACCTTCTTATAACTGAGCTCTATCACTACTTCGTCTTCTTATAACTGAGCTCTATCACTATATCACCGTCTTATAACTGAGCTCTATCACTACATCGTCTTCTTATAACTGAGCTCTATCACTACATCGTCTTCTTATAACTGAGCTCTATCAATATATCACCTTCTTATAACTGAGCTCTATCAATATATCACCTTCTTATAACTGAGCTCTATCAATATATCACCTTCTTATAACTGAGCTCTTCACTACATCACCGTCTTATAACTGAGCTCTTTCACTACATCGCCTCCTTATAACTGAGTTCTATCATTGCATAGCCTTCTTATAACTGAGTTCTATCACTTCATCACCTTCTTATAACTGAGCTCTATCATTGCATCACTTTCTTATAACTGAGCTCTATCATTGCATAGCCTTCTTATAACTGAGTTCTATCACTTCATCGCCTTCTTATAACTGAGCTCTATCATTGCATCACTTTCTTATAACTGAGCTCTATCATTGCATAGCCTTCTTATAACTGAGTTCTATCACTTCATCGCCTTCTTATAACTGAGTTCTATCACTTCATCGCCTTCTTATAACTGAGCTCTATCACTGCATCACTTTCTTATAACTGAGCTCTATCATTGCATAGCCTTCTTATAATTGAGCTCTATCATTGCATAGTCTTCTTATAACTGAGCTCTATCATTGCATAGCCTTCTTATAACTGAGCTCTATCATTGCATATCCTTCTTATAACTGAGCTCTATCACTGCATCACTTTCTTATAACTGAGCTCTATCATTGCATAGCCTTCTTATAACTGAACTCTGTCACTGCATCACCTTCTTATAACGGAGCTCTATCATTGCATAGCCTTCTTATAACTAAGCTCTATCATTGCATAGCCTTCTTATAACTGAGCTCTATCATTGCATAGCCTTCTTATAATTGAGCTCTATCATTGCATAGCCTTCTTATAACTGAGCTCTATCATTGCATAGCCTTCTTATAACTGAGCTCTATCATTGCATAGCCCTCTTATAACTGGACTTTAGAAATGATGTTCTACTTAATACAACTGCGCCAATAAAGCGGAGTCGTACGCCGGCAATATTTCTTTTTTACAAATCATTTGTTGTGAATGCGACCTTCCACCGTCTAGACTTGATCTGCGCTTTACGTCACATTGGTGCTGTTCATGGCCGTTGTTGGAATTGTTTGACGCAAGTTATTTACATGTTACTCATTAATGTGAACTGCTTCGTCAAGTCAGTCGCAGTTTTATCTCTTTATGGCATTTGCACTGTGTCTTTTTCGTCGTAGGCTTCATTCACTAGAGTAATCAGGAATCTAAAGGTCGCAGACATTGTTGTGTGTGCTACGTTATCGTAATGGCTCATCGTATATCCATAGGCCAGTCATACACTAATTTTACAGTCTGTCCTTTGATGTGCGACGGAGATAATCTGACGACTAACTGTGTGTCTAATTTTTTTAGAATTGGAGTCAAAAACGATGGCCTAACATCATCACGTGCTATATATTCTTTTAAAAATATGACGATCATCATTTTCAGGAGGACGTGAACTTCAGTTATATGGTGGATAGGCGGCGGGAATCATTAAAGGCTTTGTATGAAAAGTGTTCCTTGTTGCAGTTTCCTCATATTCCAAGTCCGGCTTGTTGCAGGAGCTACTGAGTTAAGTGCTCTGTGCACACCGTGAGCTGTGTGTCTCATCCGTTTTGATCATGTTTCGATATTCCAATTGTTTACGATGAATGTTGATATCGTATGACAAGGAGCAGCCGGCTGTGTTCACTTTCTGTGCGGTTTCGCCTTATGTCTTTTGGTGTGTGCTGAGACTGCTACGATGGGGACTACAGTTACCTTTCTTTGTTTGGGAGATGAGATATTAATTCGGATAATTACGCTGGCACGGGCGGTTGAGCAATTATGGATTTTAATTCGTTTGCAGTGATACTGGGGGCCACTTCTATAACGAAAGAACTGGGCTCTATCACTGCATCGCCTTATCCCCATCAAAACATTGCCTTATCTCTATAAATTCATTGTCTTGTTTACATCAGCGAGGTGCACGAACTCCGTGGCACCGGTGAGAATCCGCAAAGTGAAACATCCGGTCGGCATTAACACAACGATCTACGTTAGAGAGCTGAAATTAATCAGGTCTCCAAACTCAAATTTTGCAGGAGCACAAATCCTGTTACACTATTGTGGAAGCTGAGGTCACCTTAAAGTCGCTACTGACCCTCTAAGGCAAAACAAGAAACGTAAACACGTGTGCTAAAATATTAAAACATGAGAAAATAAAAACAAGCTGAGTGATAACTTTGTTCATGTACGAAACGACATCGTTATCACGTTGTTTTTGTTAACAGGAACCAGTCGCCCAATCGCATGCACACACACACTCCCACACACAGACCAACCCACACACACATTCAGCTAACCATTCCTGAGCAGAAATGGCATTTAATATCAATTCTGTTTACATTCTCAATAGAGACACGCCCTTACATGATTCAACCAATGCTCTGTCTCTCTCTTTCTCGCTTTCTCTCTCTCTCTCTCTCTCTCCTCCAAATGCACACAAACAACCCATCCATCTAGTAACGAATTTATTTTTGGCATATTTTTCTTCCCCATTGTCCCTGACCTTTTTCATCACCTTCTTGTTCTCCTCTATTTTGTATCTTCCTCCCTCTAATTCTCTCTGTCGTTGCATACTTTATTTGATTTCTTTTCTCTCTCTCTCTTTCCTCTGTTTACTTCTGTCCCCTCTCCCACTCCCCCCCCCAACCCCCAACTTCTCCCACCTTCACATTAAGCGAACAACGCAATTAGCCAGTACTATCCAACTGAACAAAGATAGTCATCAATTTATTTTACCAACATCATTTTACGATCATTTCATTTCTTTGATTTGTTCCCTTCTTTTTCTTCTTTCCATCATCGCGTTTGTTATTCCTTCTTAAGTAAATCAACTGCAGTTGCCTTTACCTGTTACATTTATTTGTTTCGTTCATTTTACTATATCTTTTCTACCAACTTCTTTTCTCTCTCTCTCTCGATTTTTTTCGCTCTCTCTCTCTCTCTCTCTTTCTGTCTCAGTTCCTTTTGCTCTTTCTCTCAGTCTCAGTTTCTTTTGCTTTTTCTTTCTCTCTCTCTCTGTTTCAGTATCTTTCGCTCTCTCTCTCTCTCTGTTTCAGTATCTTTCGCTCTCTCTCTCTCTCTCTCTCTCTCTCTGTTTCAGTATCTTTCGCTCGCTCTCTCTCTCTCTCTCTCTGTTTCAGTATCTTTCGCTGTCTCTCTCTCTCTCTGTTTCAGTATCTTTTGCTTTCTCTCTCTCTCTCTCTCTCTCTTTCTCTCTCTCTCTGTTTCAGTATCTTTCGCTGTCTCTCTCTCTCTCTGTTTCAGTATCTTTTGCTTTCTCTCTCTCTCTCTGTTTCAGTATCTTTTGCTTTCTCTCTCTCTCTCTCTTTCTCTCTCTCTCTGTTTCAGTATCTTTCGCTGTCTCTCTCTCTCAGTCTCACTTTCTCGATTTCTGTCCACAAATAAATATCCACAACGTGATCTAAACGTTTGTAGACAAAGGTCTACAGTCTAACAAACTCTGCCATCCATATTTGTCCAGTGGAACATTCCAAGTGTCGTCCTCTCAATTCCAGTGACACCTCATATGACCATTCCTTTTATTCTTATGACACCGCATAGTTTACTTCCTCTCTGTTTTAGTATTACCCCTTTAGTTATCTTCCTCTCTGTTTTAGTATTACCCCTTTAGTTATCTTCCTCTCTGTTTTAGTATTACCCCTTTAGTTATCTTCCTCTCTGTTTTAGTATTACCCCTTTAGTTATCTTCCTCTCTGTTTTAGTATTACCCCTTTAGTTATCTTCCTCTCTGTTTTAGTATTACCCCTTAGTTATCCTCCTCTCTGTTTTAGTATTACCCCTTAGTTATCTTCCTCTCTGTTTTAGTAATACCCTTTAGTTATCTTTCACTCTGTTTTAGTAACACCCTTTAATTATCTTCCTCTCTGTTTTAGTAACACCCTTTAGTTATCTTCCTCTCTGTTTTAGTAACACTTTTTAGTTATCTTTCACTCTGTTTTAGTAGCACCCCTTTTTTTACCTTCCTCTCTGTTTTAGTAGCACCCCTTATTTATCTTTCTCTCTGTTTCAGTAGCACCCCTTAGTTATCTTCCTCTCTGTTTCAGTAGCACCCCTTAGTTATCTTCCTCTCTGTTTTAGTAGCACCCGTAGTTATCTTCCTCTCTGTTTCAGTAGCACCCCTCAGTAGCACCCCTTAGTTATCTTCCTCTCTGTTTTAGTAGCACCCGTAGTTATCTTCCTCTCTGTTTTAGTAGCACTCCTTAGTTATCTTCCTCTCTGTTTTAGTAGCACCCGTAGTTATCTTCCTCTCTGTTTCAGTAGCACCCCTTAGTTATCTTCCTCTCTGTTTCAGTAGCACCCGTAGTTATCTTCCTCTCTGTTTCAGTAGCACTCCTTAGTTATCTTCCTCTCTGTTTTAGTAGCACCCGTAGTTATCTTCCTCTCTGTTTCAGTAGCACCCCTTAGTTATCTTCCTCTCTGTTTCAGTAGCACTCCTTAGTTATCTTCCTCTCTGTTTCAGTAGTAGCTTCCTCTCTGTTTTAGTAGCACCCGTAGTTATCTTCCTCTCTGTTTCAGTAGCACCCCTTAGTTATCTTCCTCTCTGTTTTAGTAGCACCCGTAGTTATCTTCCTCTCTGTTTTAGTAGCACCCGTAGTTATCTTCCTCTCTGTTTAGCAGTAGCACCTCTGTTTTAGTAAGTTATCTTCCTCTCTGTTTTAGTAGCACCCGTAGTTATCTTCCTCTCTGTTTTAGTAGCACTCTAGTTATCTTCCTCTCTGTTTCAGTAGCACCTCTAAGTTATCTTCCTCTCTGTTTCAGTAGCACCTCTAAGTTATCTTCCTCTCTGTTTCAGTAGCACCTCTAAGTTATCTTCCTCTCTGTTTCAGTAGCACCTCTAAGTTATGTTCCTCTCTGTTTCAGTAGCACCTCTAAGTTATCTTCCTCTCTGTTTCAGTAGCACCTCTAAGTTATCTTCCTCTCTGTTTCAGTAGCACCTCTAAGTTATCTTCCTCTCTGTTTCAGTAGCACCTCTAAGTTATCTTCCTCTCTGTTTCAGTAGCACCTCTAAGTTATGTTCCTCTCTGTTTTAGTAGCACCTCTAAGTTATCTTCCTCTCTGTTTCAGTAGCACCTCTAAGTTATCTTCCTCTCTGTTTTAGTAGCACCTCTAAGTTATCTTCCTCTCTGTTTCAGTAGCACCTCTAAGTTATGTTCCTCTCTGTTTTAGTAGCACCTCTAAGTTATCTTCCTCTCTGTTTCAGTAGCACCTCTAAGTTATGTTCCTCTCTGTTTCAGTAGCACCTCTAAGTTATCTTCCTCTCTGTTTCAGTAGCACCTCTAAGTTATCTTCCTCTCTGTTTCAGTAGCACCTCTAAGTTATGTTCCTCTCTGTTTCAGTAGCACCTCTAAGTTATCTTCCTCTCTGTTTCAGTAGCACCTCTAAGTTATCTTCCTCTCTGTTTCAGTAGCACCTCTAAGTTATCTTCCTCTCTGTTTCAGTAGCACCTCTAAGTTATGTTCCTCTCTGTTTCAGTAGCACCTCTAAGTTATCTTCCTCTCTGTTTCAGTAGCACCTCTAAGTTATGTTCCTCTCTGTTTCAGTAGCACCTCTAAGTTATCTTCCTCTCTGTTTCAGTAGCACCTCTAAGTTATGTTCCTCTCTGTTTCAGTAGCACCTCTAAGTTATCTTCCTCTCTGTTTCAGTAGCACCTCTAAGTTTGTTCCTCTCTGTTTCAGTAGCACCTCTAAGTTATCTTCCTCTCTGTTTCAAGCACCTCTAAGTTTCTCCTCTCTGTTTCAGTAGCACCTCTAAGTTATCTTCCTCTCTGTTTCAGTAGCACCTCTAAGTTATGTTCCTCTCTGTTTTAGTAGCACCTCTAAGTTATCTTCCTCTCTGTTTCAGTAGCACCTCTAAGTTATGTTCCTCTCTGTTTCAGTAGCACCTCTAAGTTATCTTCCTCTCTGTTTCAGTAGCACCTCTAAGTTATGTTCTCTCTGTTTTAGTAGCACCCTAGTTATCTTCCTCTCTGTTTCAGTAGCACCTCTAAGTTATCTTTCGTCTCATGAATACCCCTCATTTATTTTCCTCTCTGCCCTTTTGGCGCCCATCAGTTATGAAGCTCTTCTTCTCATTTCATCTTATCGTCTCCGATTCCACTCAGGGATGCCAGATATAACATATTGACGTTTACGTGACTTTCCACCCGTGCGGAACAAACATCACATAAGCGTGGCAATAACGGAATCACTTCACTGTTCTACTTTACAAACTTAGTTACAAAACGTTCATGAACACAGCTTCATTATTTCCTGATTGCATAAATCTGCACGGACTGGCAAATGTTAGCACGGATTGGTAAACGAATGCAAGGATTGGTAAATGTTAGCACGGAATGGTAAATGTTAGCACGGACTGGTAAATGGTTTCTATTCCTTTTCAAGCTGGAGAGCATTGCATCCTTCGTACCTGGAAGGTTGATGGAAGATTTAAAAAGTCCCGACCTTCAAAATCCGATGTTCCTGAAATATAAATGGTGACTATTAAATTACGGCTATAATTAATCCAACTCAGAAGTGACTTCAGCTCTAGAAAATAGACTTGTCTTTTTATAAACATAATTAATAATCATCATCATCGCGTGCCTTCTCCGCAACGAAGGTTGGCTACCATGGATCGCCATTCTACTCTGTTTTTTGCTTTGATGGTGCAGGCTGTCATAGATTGACTTGTCCATCTTTTGATGTTACTCGTCCATGTTAGTCTTGGTCTGCCTCTGCCTCTTTTACCTTGTATTTTTCCTTCCAATATTACTTTTAGTAGGCTGTTGTGTCTTTTAACATGCCCCAAAAATTTCATTCGTCTTTTGTTAATTGTATTTAGTAGTTCTCTTTTTATTTTCAGTTGTTTTGAAACTTTATCGTTTGTTTTCTTTTCTTTCCATCCAATTCTACCTATTCTTCTATAAATCCACATTTCAAAGGCTTCAATTTTCTGTTCTGTTTTTTTTTTCTAATGTCCATGTTTCTGCACCATACAGGAATACTGAGAAAATGTAACATTTTGCTATTCTTAGTTTCAGCCCTGCTGATATTTGTTTTGTTGTTAGTATATTTTTCATGGCATTAAAATTACTTTTTGCCATACCTATTCTTTTGTTTATTTAAATTTTACATTTTCCATCATTGGTTATAGTATGTCCCAGGTAGTTGTAGCTCTGAACTGTCTCCAGATGTATTCCATCAACTGTGATATTTAATTGTAGGTCTTGAGAATCTTCTTCTTTTTTATAATTTTATAAAAAAATATAATAAAATTCTCTTTGAAAATGGATGTTTCCTAAGACTCTTCAACATAAATTGGAACAACTTTATATATATGGCCTTTGGCGTCTTGACAGATTGATGGTAGGAAGTAACCATGATAAGTCAGTAGTAGTTTGGTAACAATATTAGTGGCTTATGCTGAATGCTGCTTTGCTGAACAGCTTTTCTCGTGATTGAATCTGGTAATATTGGACAGACAGATCCTTCCGCAGAACGAACAAGATGTATTTGTGGTGCCTGGCCTCGTCTCCTTTCTCTTGCGTCTTTTGTCTTCTGAATTTGATCTTAGAATTGCCTCGAAAGTTGTCTGAACGTGTCTGTGACTTTGTACTGATTTTCTCCGTTTGTGTGAACGTGTCCGTGACCTTGTACTGATCTTCTTTGTTTGTCTGAACGTGTCCGTGACCTTGTACTGATCTTCTTTATTTGTCTGAACGTGTCCGTGACCTTGTACTGATCTTCTTTATTTGTCTGATCGTGTCAGTGACCTTGTACTGATCTTCTCCGTTTGTCTGAACGTGTCAGTGACCTTGTACTGATCTTCTCCGTTTGTCTGATCGTGTCAGTGACCTTGTACTGACTTTCTCCGTTTGTCTGATCGTGTCAGTGGCCTTGTACTGATCTTCTCCGTTTGTCTGATCGTGTCATTGGCCTTGTACTGATCTTCTCCGTTTGTCTGATCGTGTCAGTGACCTTGTACTGATTTTCTCCGTTTGTCTGATCGTGACAGTGACCTTGTACTGATCTTCTCCGTTTGTCTGATCGTGTCAGTGGCCTTGTACTGATCTTCTCCGTTTGTCTGAACGTGTCAGTGACCTTGTACTGATCTTCTCCGTTTGTCTGATCGTGTCAGTGACCTTTCATTTATTTATCAAATGCTGTAAATAAAAAAGCTGTAAATAAAGGATATATATATATAAAGGTTGTAAACAAACGCTGTAACTAAAAGCTGTAAACAGACGCTGATTACAAACGCTGTACACAAATCCTGTAAACAAAGGCTGTATTCAAAGGCTGTATAAAAATGCTGTAAACAGCCTATAAACAAAAGCCTTAAACGAAGGATGTAAACAAAGGTTGTATACAACATTTGTAAACATAGGCTGCAAACAAAGGCTGTAGTACAACGGCTGTATACAAAGGCTGTTTTTTTGGCCATGTCCGCTGTTGAGAGTCCTAGCTATGTCTAACTGTTCAAACCGAAGGAAAAGGACAAAGACGAAAGCTTAAGCAGACTTGGATATACTAAGGGAATCCATAGATGATATTGTTGTTACATTATTTACAACCTGCAACTGTGACGTCACTTCTTTCAAACAAATTTCAGGATTTCCAAACAAGATGTGAGATTTTACTACTCTCGACGCTGACAGGCATAAAATAAAGAAATAATAAGGGAAAAAATACAAGAGAGAGAGAGAGAGAGAGAGTGTGTGTGTGTGTGTGTGTGTGGGTATATATATGTGTGTGTGTGGGGGGGGGGGGGTGGGGGGGGCAACCAGGCCGCTGATAGATGCCATCTTCTTTCTTTGACGACCAGTCTAGAGAGGAGATTAACAGTCAACAAGGCGAACCATTCTCCTGAAGTCCATCCAGAACCAGGCTGGGTCACAAATGAGCGCATAAGTAGTGGAAAAAAAAATGACGAGATCCATACAGCTTGAAAGCCACATAAAACAAATCATGTGACTTGTACATGTACACAACGTAATCTATGGATTCCCTTAGTTTATCCAAGTCTGCTTAAGCTTTCTTCTTTGTCTTATTCCTTCAGTTTGAAGAGTGTATCTGCAGGGTAGCAGACTAGAGATTACACAATGTTCCGCACTGTTTGAAAGCCGCTTGACGTGAATTCTTCACCTGACGAGTTTAGTGCACTGTTGCGGTGGGTTTTGTTTCGTGTGGTAAAACACAGTTTGGGTTTCTTGGCAAAGCGGCCAAAGTAATGGAACATCAGTGGCACAGCTCTGGGAAGGTCCGGATAAGCTATCAGTGTAAAGTAACATTTGTAAGTTGTCCAACTGCCTGCAGTTGTCTGTAAAGTCTTACTCATCTTTTATTCAGACATGTCACCTGGGATGATGTCCGTAACAGAATTAAGCGAGCGAACTGAGGAATAACGATCTCTGTCGATGAGAAGTGAGGTGGCATATCAATGTGCCCCATTCATCAACATGATCGTCATCATCATCATCAAGTACCGGGCCTGCTGGCGTAGGTGATCATGTCTCTCCACAACTTTCGATCTCGACGGTTATTTAAGCTGTCTGGTATCTGTTCTCTTTGCCTCCCTCTATCTCTTCGTCTCTCAACTTTTCCAGCTGTCACAATATTCCAGCTGTTCTCTTCTCATTACATGGCCAAAATATTATGATTGTTTTTTCATAATACTGGACATCAGCTTTCTTTCTTGCTTTGGCCTCTTTCAGAACATTTTCATTACTCTTCTTAGCTGTCCTTGGCATTCTCAACATTCTTTTGTAAAACAACATTTCTTCAGTCTCCAGTTATTTTCTCGTCTGTTGTCCTAGTGTCCATGATTCACGTCCAAATTTGAAGACTGGCTCTACATAACATTTAAAAACCTTTTTTCTTGTTTCTTTATGCTCTCATCAGGGCTGATTAAAATCCTATTGCAGGACTGTGAACAGAAATAAGGAGATAATGTCGGCAAATATAATAGGGGAAAGACAACACAAAAGAGCAGACACGTTTTGGTTTCAACAACTTTAGAGCAGAAGAAAACACAGCGAGCGGGTTGGAGAAAGTTGTTTACAAATATCAATAGCTCAGTGGTCCCAATAGGGTGAAGGGGGAGAAGAGGGTGTGGGGACAGAGTAACAGATACAGATATAGTTGGTTGTTGAGAAAGAGTGGGGGAAGAGAGAGATAGAGTGGAGGAAGAGAGAGATAGAGTGGAGGAAGAGAGCGAAAGAGTGAGGGAAGGGAGAGAAAGAGTGAGGGAAGAGAGAGATAGAGTGGGGGAAGAGAGAGAAACAGTTAAGAGAGAGAAAGAGTGGGGGAAGAGAGAGAAACAGTTAAGAGAGAGAAACAGTTAAGAGAGAGAAAGAGTGGGGGAAGAGAGAGAAACAGTTAAGAGAGAGAAAGAGTGGGGGAAGAGAGAGAAACAGTTAAGAGAGAGAAAGAGTGGGGGAAGAGAGAGAAACAGTTAAGAGAGAGAAAGAGTGGGGGAAGAGAGAGAAACAGTTAAGAGAGAGAAAGAGTGGGGGAAGAGAGAGAAACAGTTAATAGAGAGAAAGAGTGGGGGAAGAGGGAGAAAGAGTGATTGAAGGGAGAGAAACAGTGAGGGAAGAGAGAGAAAGAATGGGGGAAAAGAGAGAAAAAGTGGAGGAAGAGAGAGAAAGAGTGGGGGAAAAGAGAGAAAAAGTGGAGGAAGAGAGAGAAACAGTTAAGAGAGAGAAAGAGTGGGGGAAGAGAGAGGAAGGGTGGGGGAAGAGATAGAAAGAGTGGGGGAAGAGAAAGAAAGAGTGAGGGAAGAGAGAGAAAGAGTGAGGGAAGAGAGAGATAGAGTGGGGGAAGAGAGAGATAGAGTGGAGGAAGAGAGCGAAAGAGTGAGGGAAGGGAGAGAAAGAGTGAGGGAAGAGAGAGATAGAGTGGGGGAAGAGAGAGATAGAGTGGGGGAAGAGAGAGAAACAGTTAAGAGAGAGAAAGAGTGGGGGAAGAGAGAGAAACAGTTAATAGAGAGAAAGAGTGGGGGAAGAGGGAGAAAGAGTGATTGAAGGGAGAGAAACAGTGAGGGAAGAGAGAGAAAGAATGGGGGAAAAGAGAGAAAAAGTGGAGGAAGAGAGAGAAAGAGTGGGGGAAAAGAGAGAAAAAGTGGAGGAAGAGAGAGAAACAGTTAAGAGAGAGAAAGAGTGGGGGAAGAGAGAGGAAGGGTGGGGGAAGAGATAGAAAGAGTGGGGAAGAGAAAGAAAGAGTGAGGGAAGAGAGAGAAAGAGTGAGAGAAGAGAGAGGACGAGTCGGGGAAAAAAGAGAAAGAGTGGAGGAAGAGAGAGGAAGAGTGAGGGAAGAGAGAGAGAAAGAATGGGGGAAGAGAGAGAAAGAGTGGAGGAAGAGAGAGAAAGATTGAGGGAAGAGAGAGAAAGAGTGGGGGAGGAGAGAGAAAGAGTGAGGGAAGAGAGAGAAAGAGTGGGAAAAGAGAAATAGAGTAAGGAAAGAGAGAGAAAGAGACTGACTTATATATCTAGTTGTTGAGAAAGATAAATAGGGAGGGAGAAAGAGAATTATATTGATGATCAGCTAGAAATGATGTGGACCATGTGGAGTAATGTCCAGCTGTGAGATAATGATGGGATGTCTCCAGCTAAATGTTGGAAAGTTCAGGTAAACTTTCTTCATGTTCATTTACTGATCAGCTGAACTTCTTTCTTCCTGGCATTGAGGCACAAGTTCAAGGCCTTCATCAGTCTCCAGACGCTGTGCCAGCGCTATAAATCTTGGTGGCCAACAACGACTACACTAGTTGTGCCAACATCTCTACTGTTGTGCGCTACAGTTCTCATTTATTACCAACCACACACACGGTCGCACGCACACATGCACCCATTTGCTTTGCTCGTTTTACATTACGCTGTGTTCTTGTTCCTAATTATTTACAAATATCGCCCCTCTTTGCTCCTATCTCCCACATTATCGCCCTTCTTTGCTTCAATCTCCCACAGTATCGCACCTCTTTGCTCCAATCTACCACTATATCTCTCATCTTTGCTTCAATCTCCCACAGTATCGCACCTCTTTGCTCCAATCTACCACTATATCTCTCATCTTTGCTTCAATCTCCCACAGTATCGCACCTCTTTGCTCCAATCTACCACTATATCTCTCATCTTTGCTTCAATCTCCCACAGTATCGCACCTCTTTGCTCCAATCTACCACTATATCTCTCATCTTTGCTTCAATCTCCCACAGTATCGCACCTCTTTTCTCCAATCTACCACTATATCTCTCATCTTTGCTTCAATCTCCCACAGTATCGCACCTCTTTGCTCCAATCTACCACTATATCTCTCATCTTTGCTTCAATCTCCCACAGTATCGCACCTCTTTGCTCCAATCTACCACTATATCTCTCATCTTTGCTTCAATCTCCCACAGTATCGCACCTCTTTGCTCCAATCTACCACTATATCTCTCATCTTTGCTTCAATCTCCCACAATGTCGCCCCTCTTTGCTCAATCTTCCGCAATATCGCCCCTCTTTACTCCAATCTCCCACAATATCTTCCCTCATTGCTCCAATCTCCCAAATTATCGCCCCTCTTTACTATAATCTCCCACAACATCTTCCCTCATTGCTCCAATCTCCCAAATTATCGCCCCTCTTTACTCCAATCTCCCACAATATCGCCCCTCTTTGCTCCAATCTTTCACATTATCGCTCCTCTATGCTCCAATCTCTCATAATATATCACATCTGCTCCAATCTCCTACAGTATCGCCCCTCTTTGCTCCAATCTTCCAAAGTATCGCCCCCCTTTCCTCCAATCTCCCACAACATCGCCCCTCTTTGCTCCAATCTCCCACAATATTGTCCCTCTTTGCTCCAATCTCGCACAATAGCTCCCCTCTTTACTCCAATCTCCCACAATATCTCCCCTCTTTGCTCCAATCTCCCAAATTATCGCCCCTCTTCGCTCGAATCTCCCACAATATCGCCCCACTTTGCTCCATTCATCCACAATATCTCCCCTCTTTGCACCAATCTTCTACAAAATGCTCCCCCTGCTCCAATCTCCCACAATATCGCCCCTCAGCTCCAATCTGCCACAATATCGCCCCTCAGCTCCAATCTCCCACAATATCGCCCCTCAGCTCCAATCTCCCACAACATCGCCCTTCTTTGTTCCAATATCCAACAATATCTCCCCTCTTTGTTCCAATCTCCAACAATATCGCCCCTCTTTACTCCAATCTCCCACAAATATCTCCCTTCTTTGCTCCAAACTCCAACAATACCGCCTCTCTTTGTTCCAGTCTTCCACAATATCGCCCCTCTTTTCCCCAATCTTCCATAACATCTCCTCTCTGCCCCAATCTCCCACAATAGCGCTCATCTTTTCTCCCATCTCCCACAGTATCTCCCCTCTTTGCTCAAATCTCTCAAAATATCCCCCATCTGCTCCAATCTATCACAGTATTGCCCTCTGCTCCAATCTCCGACGATATCGCCCCTCATTGCTCAAATCTTCCACAATATCACCCCTCTTTGCTCAAATCTCTCACAATATCTCCCCTCTACTCCAATCTCCCATAGTATCGCCCCTCTGCTCCAATCTTCCACAGTATCGCCCCTCTTTGCTCAAATCTCTCACAATATCTCCCCTCTACTCCAATCTCCTATAGTATCACCCCTCTGCTCCAATCTCCCACAGTATCGCCACTCTTTGGTCCAATCTCCCACAATATCGCCCCTCTTTTCTCAAATCTCCCACAATATCTCCCCTCTATGCTTCCATCTCTCACAATTACCGCCCCTTTTTAATCCACAACTCATACTATCGCTCCTCCTTTTTATCCGATCTCTCTTAGTTACCGCCATCATTAATCCACATGTACTACAATTACCGCCCTATTTGATCCCGTCTCCTTTACCTACCGTCATCATTGATTGATCCATATCTACAACAATTACCTCCCCTATTTGATCCACAACTGCAATAATTACCGTGGATCCCTCAAATGATTCGCTGATCTATCACCTCGGAAGTTTCCCTCTATAATAATATTTATTATTGGTTATTGCTTATGGAAGGCCTCGGTATCACTGCAAACGAATTAAAATCCATAATTGCTCAACCGCCCGTGCCAGCGGAATCATCCGAATTACTAACACATCTCCCACAAAGAAAGGTAACTGTAGTCCCCATCGTAGCAGTCTCAGCACACGCTGAAAAATTAATTTATTAATTTGTATTTGTCTCCAGTCTAAATCACTGGAAACTACTATTCGTGCTGTTTCATCCTATAACTGTCTACAACGCAAGTATTCAGCTCTACCCTATTTGAGAGATACTTGTCTTAACAGCAAAATACAGATACAAAATTTATTCCCGATCGAGTTGTGATCGTAACCCTATGCTATAGTCATGAGTATACCTGTGTGAAAAACATCGACAATGATAGCTATTTATTTTAGATAGCTGAGCTGGCCGTGTGCTCTAGAGTTTGGTTTCTTGTGGCAAGGCGCTGTGCCAAGGTGTACAGGTTCGATCCAGCTTAGGACCACCTCTTGTTCTTTGTTTTTTTGTGTTCTTGATTGTTTTTTTTATTTTTTTCTGAGTGCTGTAAATCTCCTTAAATGTTTCAACAACTACCGCCCCACTTTGATCCACATCTGCTACAATTACAGTCTGCCTTTGATCCACATCTACTACAATTACAGTCTCCCTTTGAAACACATCTGCTACAATTACAGTCTCCCTTTCAAACACATCTGCTACAATTACAGTCTCCCTTTGAGCCACATCTGCTACAATTACAGTCTCCCTTTGAAACACATCTGCTACAATTACAGTCTCCCTTTGAAACACATCTGCTACAATTACAGTCTCCCTTTCAAACACATCTGCTACAATTACAGTCTCCCTTTGAGCCACACCTACTACAATTACTATATCTCTTTGGTACCACCTCCCACATTTACCGCCCCTCTTTACTTCCATATCCCACATTTACTCCACTCTACTCCCATCTCCCACGTTTACCGCCCCTCTTTGCTCCCATCTCCCACATATACTTCCTCTTTTTTCTCCCACCTCTCTCGTTTACCTCCCCTCTTTGTTCCCACCTCCCACATTTACCGCCCCTCTTTGCTCCCCTCTCCCACATTTACCTCCTCTCTTTGCTCCCATCTTCCACATTTACCTCCCCTCTTTGCTCCCATCTCCCACATTTACAACCCCTCTTTGTTCCCATCTCCCACATTTACAACCTCTTTTTGTTCCCATCTCCCACATTTACCTCCCCTCTTTGCTCCCATCTCCCACATTTACAACCTCTCTTTGCTCCCATCTCCCACTTTTACCTTCTCTCTTTGCTCCCATCTCCCACATTTACCTCCACTCTTTGCTCCCATCTCCCACATTTACCTCCCTTCTTTGCTCCCATCTTCCACATTTATCTCCTCTCTTTGCTCCCCTCTCCCACATTTACCTACCCTCTTTGCTCCCATCTCCCACATTTACGTCCACTCTTTGCTCCCATCTTCCACATTTACAACCTCTCTTTGTTCCCATCTTCCACATTTACCTCCCTTTTTTGCTCCCATCTCCCACATTTACCTCCCCTCTTCGCTCCCATCTCCCACATTTACAACCTCTCTTTGCTCCCATCTCCCACATTTACCTCCCCTCTTTGCTCCTATCTCCCACATTTACCTCCCCTCTTTGCTCCCATCTCCCACATTTATCTCCTCTCTTTGCTCCCCTCTCCAACATTTACCTACCCTCTTTGCTCCCCTCTCCCACATTTACCTACCCTCTTTGCTCCCATCTCCCACATTTACGTCCACTCTTTGCTCCCATCTCCCACATTTACGTCCACTCTTTGCTCCCATCTCCCACATTTACGTCCACTTTTTGCTCCCATCTCCCACATTTATCTCCTCTCTTTGCTCCCATCTCCCACATTTACGTAAACTTTTTGCTCCCATCTCCCACATTTATCTCCTCTCTTTGCTCCCATCTCCCAAATTTACCTCCCCTCTTTGTTCCCATCTCCCACATTTACGTCCACTCTTTGTTCCCATCTCCCACATTTACGTCCACTCTTTGCTCCCATCTCCCACATTTATCTCCTCTCTTTGCTCCTATCTCCCACATTTACGTCCACTTTTTGCTCCCATCTCCCACATTTATCTCCTCTTTTTGCTCCCATCTCCCAAATTTACCTCCCCTCTTTGTTCCCATCTCCCACATTTACGTCCACTCTTTGCTCCCATCTCCCACATTTACGTCCACTTTTTGCTCCCATCTCCCACATTTATCTCCTCTCTTTGCTCCCATCTCCCAAATTTACCTCCCCTCTTTGTTCCCATCTTCCACATTTACCTCCCCTCTTTGCTCCCATCTCCCACATTTACCTCCCCTCTTTGCTCCCATCTCCCACATTTACCTCCCCTCTTTGCTCCCATCTCCCACATTTACCTCCCCTCTTGGCTCCCATCTCCCACATTTACCTCCCCTCTTTGCTCCCATCTCCCACATTTACCTCCCTTCTTTGCTCCCATCTCTCACATTTACCTCCCCTCTTTGCTCCCATCTCCCACAATTACCTCCCCTCTTTGCTCCCATCTCTCACATTTGCCTCCACTCTTTGCTGCCATCTCCCACATTTACCTCCCCTCTTTGCTGCCATCTCCCACATTTACCTCCCCTCTTTGCTCCCATCTCCCACATTTACCTCCCCTCTTTGCTCCCATCTCTCACATTTACCTCCCCTCTTTGCTCCCATCTCTCACATTTACCTCCCCTCTTTGCTCCCATCTCCCACATTTACCTCCCCTCTTTGTTCCCATCTCCCACATTTACCTCCCCTCTTTGCTCCCATCTCCCACATTTACCTCCCCTCTTTGCTCCCATCTTCCACATTTGCCTCCACTCTTTGCTCCCATCTCCCACATTTGCCTTCACTCTTTGCTCCCATCTCCCACATTTACCTCCCCTCTTTGCTCCCATCTCTCACATTTGTCTCCACTCTTCGCTCCCATCTCCCACATTTACCTCCCCTCTTTGCTCCCATCTCTCACATTTACCTCCCCTCTTTGCTCCCATCTCCCACATTTACCTCCCTCTTTGCTCCCATCTCTCACATTTGCCTCCCCTCTTTGCTCCCATCTCCCACATTTACCTCCCCTCTTTGCTCCCATCTCCCACATTTGCCTCCACTCTTTGCTCCCATCTCTCACATTTACCTCCCCTCTTTGCTCCCATCTCTCACATTTACCTCCCCTCTTTGCTCCCATCTCCCACATTTACCTCCCCTCTTTGTTCCCATCTCCCACATTTACCTCCCCTCTTTGCTCCCATCTCCCACATTTACCTCCCCTCTTTGCTCCCATCTTCCACATTTGCCTCCACTCTTTGCTCCCATCTCCCACATTTGCCTTCACTCTTTGCTCCCATCTCCCACATTTACCTCCCCTCTTTGCTCCCATCTCTCACATTTGTCTCCACTCTTCGCTCCCATCTCCCACATTTACCTCCCCTCTTTGCTCCCATCTCTCACATTTACCTCCCCTCTTTGCTCCCATCTCCCACATTTACCTCCCCTCTTTGCTCCCATCTCTCACATTTGCCTCCCCTCTTTGCTCCCATCTCCCACATTTACCTCCCCTCTTTGCTCCCATCTCTCACATTTGCCTCCACTCTTTGCTCCCATCTCCCACATTTACCTCCCCTCTTTGCTCCCATCTCTCACATTTGCCTCCCCTCTTTGCTCCCATCTCTCACATTTGCCTCCACTCTTTGCTCCCATCTCCCACATTTGCCTCCACTCTTTGCTCCCATCTCCCACATTTACCTCTCCTCTTTACTCCCATCCCCAAACTTAGCAAAGCTAAAAAACTCACTTCTGCCGTGGGATAGAAGAGTACGACCTACATCTGTTCTGGTTATTGATGACTACAGCCAGCTATGATTCGCTAACGTTATGTGATGTGCTAAGCCCTATAACGCTAGAAATAGCAACATGAGAAACTTGATGCAATCAGTGAATCACTGAGCCACACCGTGACGTCAGCTTGAAGATTCCATCTCAGAGATCACATGACGTCAGAACTGACTCACGTCCAGGAAAATGTGAAACTGGATCTAGCTCGGAAGCTGCACAGACGAGTACATTATAGAGAAATGATGGATGACGTGAATCAGCTTCCTTTCTCTTCTTTTTTCTACTTCTTTGTTCTGCCAATACTTCTTATCTTTCTCTATTTCTTGTGTTTCGTCACCGTCGTTATGTTCTTCTTCCTTGCTGTATCTGTCTTCCACATTTCCTCCCTTTCCTCTATTGTTTCCTCTTCTTCTTCATCGACACAATGATGATCTTCTTCCTGTTTTTTTTTCTTATTTCCTCTTCTTTTCTTCATATTTTTTCTTGTCGTTGCATTCATCTTATTTTTCCTCAGCTTTATCTACTTTTTCTTACTATTATTTGCTTCTTTCTTCGTAGCGTGGTGCGATGCTCTGTGTCTCCTAGCAAGACGCTGTGTCGAGATTCTCCTAGCAAGACGCTGTGTCGAGATTCTCCTAGCAAGGCGCTGTGTCGAGATTCTCGTAGTAAGTGCTTTGTCGAGATTCTCCTAGCAAGACGCTGTGTCGAGATTCTCGTAGCAAGGCGCTGTGTCGAGATTCTCGTAGTAAGTTCTTTGTCGAGATTCTCCTAGCAAGGCGCTGTGTCGAGATTCTCGTAGTTAGGCGCTGTGTCGAGAGGAAACATTAATTTAAAAAAAAAAAAATTTTTCTGCTGATTATTTGTGATTTCTTTTTGTTGTTGATTATTTGTGATTTCTTTTTGTTGTTGATTATTTCTGATTTTTTTCTGTTGTTGATTATTTGTGATTTTTTTCAGTTGTTGATTATTTGGATTTTTTTCTCTTGTTGATTATTTGTGATTTCTTTCTGTTGTTGATTATTTGTGATTTTTTTCTGTTGTTGATTATTGGTGATTTCTTTCTGTTGTTGATTATTTGTGATTTCTTTCTGTTGTTGATTATTTGTGATATTTTTGCAGTTGTTGATTATTGATGATTTCTTTCTGTTGTTGATTATTGGTGATTTCTTTCTGTTGTTGATTATTGGTGATTTCTTTCTTTTGTTAATTATTTGTGATTTTTTTCTGTTGTTGATTATTGGTGATTTTTCTGTTGTTGATTATTTGTGATTTCTTTCTGTTGTTGTTTATTTGTGATTTTTTTCTGTTGTTGATTATTTGTGATTTTTTCTGTTGTTGATTATTTGTGATTTCTTTCTGTTGTTGATTATTTGTGATTTTTTTTCTGTTATTGATTATTGGTGATTTCTTTCTGTTGTTGATTATTTGTGATTTTTGTTGTTGTTGATTATTTGTGATTTTTTTCATGTAGTTGATTATTGCTGATTTCTATCTGTTGTTGATTATTGGTGATTTCTTCCTGTTGTTGATTATTGGAGATTTCTTTCTGTTGTTGATTATTTGTGATTTTTTAGTGTTGTTGATTATTGGTGATTTCTTTCTGTTGTTGATTATTTGCGATTTCTTTCTGTTGTTGATTATTGGTGATTTTTTTCTGTTGTTGATTATTGGTGATTTCTTTCTGTTGTTGATTATTTGTGATTTCTTTCTGTTGTTGATTATTTGTTATTTCTTTCTGTTGTTGATTATTGGAAATTTCTTTCTTTTGTTAATTATTTGTGATTTTTTTCTGTTGTTGATTATTGGTGATTTTTTCTGTTGTTGATTATTTGTGATTTCTTTCTGTTGTTGTTTATTTATGATTTTTTTCTGTTGTTGATTATTTGTGATTTTTTTCTGTTGTTGATTATTTGTGATTTCTTGCTGTTGTTGATTATTTGTGATTTTTTTCTGTTGTTGATTATTGGTGATTTTTTCTGTTCTTGATTATTTGTGATTTTTTTGTTGTTGATTATTTGTGATTTTTTTCATGTAGTTGATTATTGCTGATTTCTTTCTGTTGATGATTATTGGTGATTTCTTTCTGTTTTTGATTATTGGAGATTTCTTTCTGTTGTTGATTATTTGTGATTTTTTACTGTTGTTGATTATTTGTTATTTCTTTCTGTTGTTGATTATTGGAAATTTCTTTCTTTTGTTAATTATTTGTGATTTTTTTCTGTTGTTGATTATTGGTGACTTTTTCTGTTGTTGATTATTTGTGATTTCTTTCTGTTGTTGTTTATTTATGATTTTTTTCTGTTGTTGATTATTTGTGATTTTTTTCTGTTGTTGATTATTTGTGATTTCTTTCTGTTGTTGATTATTTGTGATTTTTTTCTGTTGTTGATTATTGGTGATTTTTTCTGTTCTTGATTATTTGTGATTTTGTTGTTGTTGATTATTTGTGATTTTTTTCATGTAGTTGATTATTGCTGATTTCTTTCTGTTGTTGATTATTGGTGATTTCTTTCTGTTGTTGATTATTTGTGATTTCTTTCTGTTGTTGATTATTTGTGAGACTTTTCCGAGTATTATAAACATACCTCTTTTCTTGAAACGATTCGCTGACTCATTGACCATAACTCATTGTTGCCTATTGTTTATCTTCCCTTACCTACTGATATTCTGTTGTTAATAACTCAATAACTCAATAATTCAATAACATACTGATAACTTCTTATTTTTCTTCAGCAAAACTTTACCCTTTCCTATCCAGCTTTCCAGCTATTCTGTTTGAATTTTGCAATCCTAATTTGGTTATTTTCTTTGCCACATTTAAATATTTCAAGCATGATTTCTGTTTGTTGAAACAGGATTGTTTTTATCATAACTATATTTCATAACTCAACCTAAAATGTAAAGTATAGTTCTTATACAGAAACCAAATGTTCCTTTCTGTTGATGGTTTGGTTCAGTGGTAGCTGTAGTTAACACGGCAGGTGACATATTTTACCTTTTTCTAGCTCTATCGTTTGTTTCCATTTGCCTGATTGACGTCAGACGCTTCAAGTAAACCACATAACCTTTAGAAGGAAAAGAAAAACAGAACGAGTCATGATGACCTCTGTAATATTGCTGTAACCATACCGATTAATTTATTATAGATCTGTAACATTGCTGTAACCATACCGATTAATTTATAGATCTGTAACATTGCTGTATAAGCATTATTTATTACAGCTTTGTAACATTGTTGTACCAGCATTATTTATTACAGCTTTGTAACATTGTTGTACCAGCATTATTTATTACAGCTTTGTAACATTGTTGTACCAGCATTATTTATTATAACTCTGTAACATTGTTGTACCAGCATTATTTATTATAACTCTGTAACATTATTGTACCAGCATTATTTATTATAACTCTGTAACATTGTTGTACCAGCATTATTTATTATAACTCTGAAACATTGTTGTACCAGCATTATTTATTATAACTCTGTAACATTATTGTACCAGCATTATTTATTATAACTCTGTAACATTATTGTACCAGCATTATTTATTATAACTCTGTAACATTGTTGTACCAGCATTATTTATTATAACTCTGTAACATTGCTGTACCAGCATTATTTATTATAACTCTGTAACATTGCTGTACCAGCATTATTTATTATAACTCTGTAACATTGCTGTACCAGCATTATTTATTATAACTCTGTAACATTGCTGTACCAGCATTATTTATTATAACTCTGTAACATTGCTGTACCAGCATTATTTATTCTAGCTCTGTAACATTGCTGTACCAGCATTATTTATTCTAGCTCTGTAACATTGCTGTACCAGCATTATTTATTATAACTCTGAAACATTGCTGTACCAGCATTATTTATTCTAGCTCTGTAACATTGCTGTACCAGCATTATTTATTCTAGCTCTGTAACATTGCTGTACCAGCATTATTTATTCTAGCTCTGTAACATTGCTGTACCAGCATTATTTATTCTAGCTCTGTAACATTGCTGTACCAGCATTATTTATTCTAGCTCTGTAACCGCGATCGTTGGAACATTGTGGATAATGTCTTCAGAACAGTCTTCCATCTTTGATGATAAGGTTTTGATCTACGAACAAAACACACCCAGTGTTACAAGAACTACCTTCAATGTAAAGGTAACCGCGTTAAGCAGCGCTGGGACAACACTGAGACAACACTGAGACAACACTGAGACAACACTGACACAACACTGAGACAACAATGAGACAACACTGAGACAACACTGACACAACACTGAGACAACACTGAGACAACACCGAGACAACACTGAGACAACACTGAGCCAACAATGAGACAACACCGAGACAACATTGACACAACACTGAGACAACACTGAGACAACACCGAGAGAACACTGAGACAACACTGAGACAACACTGAGACAACACTGAGCCAACACTGAGACAACACTGAGACAACACTGAGACAACATTGACACAACACTGAGACAACACTGAGACAACACTGAGACAACACTGACACAACACTGAGACAACAATGAGACAACACTGAGACAACACTGAGCCAACAATGAGACAACACTGAGACAACACTGAGACAACACTGACACAACACTGAGACAACAATGAGACAACACTGAGACAACAGTGAAACAACACTGAGACAGCACTGAGACAACACTGTGCCAACAATGAGACAACACTGAGACAACACTGACACAACACTGAGACAACACTGCCACAACACTGAGACAACACTGAGACAACACTGAGACAACAATGAGACAACACTGACACAACACTGAGACAACACTGAGCCAACACTGAGACAACACTGAGACAACACTGAGACAACACTGACACAACACTGAGACAACACTGAAACAACACTGAGCCAACAATGAGACAACAATGAGACAACACTGACACAAGAATGAGACAACACTGAGCCAATAATGAGACAACACTGAGACAACACTGACACAACACTGAGACAACACTGAGACAACACTGAGACAACACTGACAATGAGACAATATAATACTCACTGCATGGCAAAGCAAGGAGGAGTGCATACCTACTGGCAGGGATATGTGTGCATGACAGTCGCGGACTAATCATCGTCGACATACTCCTGGGCAGGAAATGCCGTGACTAGGCGCAAGGCATGAGTGAGTCCGAGATTCAGGAGGTACAGCAACGTCACTCCCAACCAAAATAGTCGATCATCTACACTGATGGCTTGGTCACCAGGATTGAGCGGAGTGGCTTGGAGTTTGTTGTGTATTCTAAAGAAATGTTGATAGAGAAAGGTGCAGGAGCCTACACAAATACTACCTTCAGCACACGCATGGAGATCGAGGCTGTGACAACAGTTATCACGTGGCTAGTTAAAAGACCAACAACACATGCGATCATCTTGACTGACTCACAAAGCCATGCTTTGCCTGATTGACAAGACCACGTTCGGCTGGGAGTGTGGGCACCTACTCTTCATAACTCAGGTCAACAGCCTAACTTGGATAGATTGCCCTGGACACGCGGCAGTTCGTGGCAATGAGATGACCGACATGTTGGCGAGGTCTGCACTTGACCTTCAAAAGAAACCTTCAAATATAAAATGTATGACATTGCTGGAGCATTAAATGATCATCTCTCACAGGATGGCGACAAGGAAGCTGAGATGATCCACACGTCAAAGGAAAGGTGAAGCGGGGCGCCACGAGGGGCAAACGCAGGAAAATCTTTCTCAGTGGCAAGAACGTAACACGGTCAATAGACGAACACTTCCATGGTTGCTGGAAAGGGCAGCAGAGCGGATATGGGAATGCATCGAATGCGGTGACGCCAGTTCGAAATAAAAACTAAAGACGTCTACGATGCATCTTTCTGTTCTCTGATGTTATCTTCCCACCGATTCCAGCCGCCTTGTCCTCTTCAGCCTAGTGCATGCTCTGCATGCCCTGTATGCCCTGTATGCCCTGCATGCCCTGCATGCACTGCATGCCCTGCATGCCCTGTATGCCCTGCATGCCCTGCATGCCCTGCATGCCCTGTAAGCCCTGTATGCCCTGCATGCCCTGTATGCCCTGCATGCCCTGCATGCCCTGTAGAATGATCTTGACAAGCTTGATAGATCTTGTTAAATATCCGGACCATTTAAAATGTTATTTTACCGTTGGCGTCTTTCATTGACACAGTCGATCGTTGAGCTTCGATGCACACTCCCTCATTGGTAACACCGTCTGTGTAAAATAGGCGCAAGATCGTTCTATACAATCTCATTTCCAGATCCTATATTCTTTACAAATTTGCATTTTATGTATTTTCTAACCATAAATATTTCTGAAATGTTAGAAAGAACATTTTTTAATCAATTAAATGTATCGTAGACAAGTCGTACTAGGTAGATGATGGTGCTGCATAGGACACACTGTAAAGCCAACTGAGAGGATTACACGACAGGGCCTTTTTGGAATCCCCAGAGGAAGAGAAAAATAGGAAGACACAAATATTATTGGAGAATACATGTGGAAGCAGGGATTACAATGATGGAGAAGACAGGTGCAAGCAGAGATTACAATGATGGAGAAGACAGGTGAAAGCAGAGATTACGGTGATGGAGAAGACAGTGAAAGCAGAGATTATGGTGATGGAGAAGACAGGTGGAAGCAGAGATTACAATGATGGAGAAGACAGGTGGAAGCAGAGATTATGGTGATGGAGAAGACAGGTGGAAGCAGAGATTACAATGATGGAGAAGACAGGTGAAAGCAGAGATTACAATGATGGAGAAGACAGGTGGAAGCAGAGATTACAATGATGGAGAAGACAGGTGAAAGCAGAGATTACGGTGATAGAGAAGACAGGTGGAAGCAGAGATTATGGTGATGGAGAAGACATGGAATTATCATAAAAAGAATGACAAGAAGCAAAACGACTATGCTCCACAGGGAGCTGAAAGTGTTTGTTGAAACCTATGCTCCACAGGGAGCTGAAAGTGTTTGTTGAAAACCTATGGTCCACAGAGAGCTGAAAGTATTTGTTGAAGACATATGCTCCACAGGGAGCTGAAAGTGTTTGTGTAAGACCTATGCTCTACAGGGAGCTGAAAGTATTTGTTGAAGACCTATGCTCCACAGGGAGCTGAAAGTGTTTGTTGAAGACCTATGCTCCACAGGGAGCTGAAAGTATTTGTTGAAGACCTATGCTCCACAGGGAGCTGAAAGTATTTGTTGAAGACCTATGCTCCACAGGGAGCTGAAAGGCAGAAGAAGCAGATAGAAGAATCAAACAACTGGTTTATCCTTCCAACATGAGCGAAACAACTAAAATATCAGTAACAAACAGCTTTGATCGGCTCACTATTTGGAAAAGTCAAGTCTCCGTTGTATCAAATTTGTCCGGAAGTAAAAAGAAATATATCTGGAAGGAGATGAAGAAGTCGATCACTAGATACAACTTGAACGTTGAATAGATTAAGAAGGAGACACAAAGAATGCCATTAAAATCAGAATAGTGAAGGAAGTAAAGACATTCAGAAACCTTGATAAAATATAGAAATCAAAATTATTAAACATAAAATCACAGCTATGGATTGAGTTATTGAGTTATTGAGTTATTTGCGGGTCATCATCATTGCACTCCGAACATGTCCATAGGTGCTCAGATCCCCTCCTCAGCAATTCCCGCATTGTCTAGCGACTGACGACTCCAGTTCTGTGTTGGTTGATAAGTCTTCTTACACGGCCACTAAGTTTCTCATTTCTGGCTGTGCCCATCTTAACTCCCATTTCCATCATCCGAAGAAGTGACGTGGATCTGTGTTTGTCGAAGTCCTGTGCTCTTCCCACATCTCGGAGGGCATTAATGATGTCCGCCCGATCCATTGGTTGCCCGTCCTCAACGACAGCGCAGCTAGCCAACCTGTCCGCTCTCTCATTTCCCCGCACTCCCGCATGTCCAGGGACATAGACAAAGGTGACCTTACGTATTTTGGATTTCTGCCATGACTCTACCCATTGCATGCGTACAGAGCCCGCCTCCACTTTTTTATCATGCTAATCGAATCACTCATTATACATGCGTTGGTGTAGCCTTGTGACCATTTGAATGCCTTGGTCACTGCCATCGCCTCCATTGTCATGCTACTCGTGGTCATGACGTATGCACCACTGTCTTCTTTGACTATTCTGCCTGCCGAGCGTGCTGTAAATGCCCATGCACTTCTTTGGTGTCGTATTACAGATTCGTCTGTATAAATGACTGCATCTTTCTAATCGGTGTTGTCGCAGATGAGACCGTTGACCTCAGCATTAACCACGACCGGGTTCTGGCCCAACTTTTCCTGTCGAGTGTGACAATACACGAGTAAGTCCCCTTGAATGACGTAGGCACCGGTATCCACTCCTCAAACAACTAAAATATCAGTAACAAACAGCTTTGATGGGCTCACTATTTGGAAAAGTCAAGCTCTGGATTATTAAATCAAAGCACCCTTACTTATGCATGAGAGAGTTGGTAAACGACTGAAACAATAGGTAATAAACCTGATGCGTTTAAAAACATATGCTTGCTTGCTAGCTTGCTTGCTTGCTAGCTTGCTTGTTTGCTTGCTAGCTTGTTTGCTTGCTTGCTAGCTTCTTTGCTTGCTTGCTTGCTAGCTTGTTTGCTTGTGTTCGCCCGATGTCTAAAGGAGTGTAACTCTTCATCATCCGCCCTTAAAAGGACACTAAGTGGGCGTGTCTGCGTTGTATTGTGATTTATAGTATAACTGTGATATTTGCGCCTTTCGGCCCAACACATCCGACTTCAGCATGACATTATTGAGTACCGGGTTGTCTTCCCTCTTCGATCCCTACTCGCTTAGCCAGACTAGACAGGTTAGTCTGTTACTAGAGGTAATACGGAGAGGTGGAGCAGGGTCTAGATGGTTCTGGTTCACCGATCCTGGCGCAAGCTATCAGCTCTGGGTCGCTGCCAACTTCCAGCTCTGGTGCCTTACAAACATGTGCCTGAAGAAAATACTTGGCTCACTATGGTAAGAGTTCAAGACAAGTGCGGAAATAAGGGAGCATTGAAGACAAGCAATAATCGAGAGAAGAAGGTGATCTTATGGTGACCATGTGATAGGAAGAGTATACAAAGTAATCTCACAACAAGTCCTCAAATGGGAACCAGGGGGTAACAGAAAATAAGAGGACCATCTAGAGAAACACTAAAGAGAAATCTGAGGTGATAAGAAACAGCAATGGGTATCAGCTCCCTTGACTAGGTGGAGAGGTTCACTCAGGATCAAACAAGTGACCACATACAATGCGGATCCAGCGCAAAGTCTAACACTTCATCGCAAAGGTCGTCGAACATGGAGAGTATGACATTTCTGCTCTAATGGAGCTCTTTTGTTCTCTAGAACAAAACTCTACCTTCAGCTCGATGATTGTTCTTCTCTGCCTGGATGATTGATCTTCTCTGCCTGGATGATTGTTCTTCTCTGCCTGGATAATTGATCTTCTCTGTCTGGATGATTGATCTTCTCTGTCTGGATAATTGATCTTCTCTGCCTGGATAATTGATCTTCTCTGTCTGGATAATTGATCTTCTCTGCCTGGATAATTGATCTTCTCTGCCTGGATGATTGATCTTCTCTGCCTGGATGATTGATCTTCTCTGCCTGGATGATTGATCTACTCTGCCTGGATGATTGATCTACTCTGCCTGGATGATTGATCTTCTCTGCCTGGATGATTGATCTTCTCTGCCTGGATGATTGATCTACTCTGCCTGGATGATTGATCTTCTCTGCCTGGATGATTGATCTACTCTGCCTGGATGATTGATCTACTCTGCCTGGATGATTGATCTTCTCTGCCTGGATGATTGATCTTCTCTGTCTGGATGATTGTTCTTCTCTGTCTGGATGATTGATCTTCTCTGTCTGGATGATTGATCTTCTCTGTCTGGATGATTGATCTTCTCTGTCTGGATGATTGTTCTTCTCTGTCTGGATGATTGATCTTCTCTGTCTGGATGATTGATCTTCTCTGCCTGGATGATTGATCTTCTCTGTCTGGATGATTGATCTTCTCTGTCTGGATGATTGATCTTCTCTGTCTGGATGATTGTTCTTCTCTGCCTGGATGATTGATCTTCTCTGTCTGGATGATTGTTCTGCTCTGTCTGGATGATTGATCTTCTCTGCCTGGATGATTGATCTTCTCTGTCTGGATGATTGTTCTTCTCTGTCTGTATGATTGATCTTCTCTGCCTGGATGATTGATCTTCTCTGCCTGGATGATTGATCTTCTACGCCTGGATAATTGATCTTCTCTGCCTGGATAATTGATCTTCTCTGTCTGGATGATTGATCTTCTCTGCCTGAATGATTGATCTTCTCTGTCTGGATGATTGATCTTCTCTGTCTGGATGATTGATCTTCTCTGTCTGGATGATTGATCTTCTCTGCTTGGATGATTGATCTTCTCTGCCTGGATGATTGATCTTCTCTGCCTGGATGATTGATCTTCTCTGCCTGGATGATTGATCTTCTCTGCCTGGATGATTGTTCTTCTATGCCTGGATGATTGATCTTCTCTGCATGGATGATTGTTCTTCTCTGCCTGGATGATTGTTCTTCTCTGCCTGGATGATTGATCTTCTCTGCCTGAATGATTGTTCTTCTCTGCCTGGATGATTGATCTTCTCTGCCTGGATGATTGTTCTTCTCTGCCTGGATGATTGATCTTCTCTGCATGGATGATTGTTCTTCTCTGCCTGGTTGATTGTTCTTCTCTGCCTGGATGATTGTTCTTCTATGCCAGAATGATTGTTCTTCTCTGTCTGAATGATTGTTCTTCTATACCAGGATGATTGATCTTCTCTGCCTGGATGATTGTTCTTCTTTGCCTGGTTGATTGTTCTTCTCTGCCTGGATGATTGTTCTTCTCTGCCTGGGTGATTTCTTTCAAGAAAACATGACATAGGTCATGTGCCAATTTCTCTACGTGGATGATTTCGTTCCTTGACATAGGACATGTGCCAATTTTTCTACCTGGATGATTTATTTCCTTGACATAGGACATGTGCCAGTTTTTCTACCTGGATGATTTCTTCCATCTAGAAAAGGTCATGCGCCATTTTCTCTACCTGGATTATTTTTCCATTGACAAAAGAGTCATGTGCCATTTTCTCTACCTGGATGATTTTTCAATTGACAAAAGGTCATGTGACATTTTCACTACCTGGATGATTTTTCCATTGACAAAAGGTCATGTGCCATTTTCTCTACCTGGATGATTTTTCCATTGACAATAGGTCATGTGCCATTTTCTCTACCTGGATGATTTTTCATTGACAATAGGTCATGTGCCATTTTCTCTACCTGGATGGTTTTCCATTGACAAAAAGACATGTGCCATTTTCTCTACCTGGATGATTTTCCATTGACAATAGGTCATGTGTCATTTTCTCTACCTGGATGATTTTCCATCGACAATAGGTCATGTGCTATTTTCTCTACCTGGATGATTTTCCATTGACAAAAAGTCATGTGCGATTTTGTCTACATGGATGACGATTTTCCCTGACCACAATCTTCCTATGCTCCATTTTCTTCATCCATGTCTGTCTCATTATATCGTCATGCTAATCTTATTTCGTGTCTTCTTTTTTCTGCCTCTCTTACTATTTCGCCCTCTTTATTTCTCTCGCACTATTTCACATCTCTCTCATTTCAACGAGATAATCTCTCTTCTCCTCATCTTTTCCTGTCGCAAGTTTTATTTATCTATAACACCTCCTCTTTTCCTCTCTTTTTTTCGACTGATAACGTACAACCCTCTCTCTTGCTCTCTCTCCCTCTCCATTTCTCTGCAGTAAATCTCATCCACCCTCCCCCCCCCCTTTGTTTCCGACTCTAACATGGGGTACAGTTCCCAGTCCCAGGACTCTGCCGATCAGCTGATATGCTTAAGGTATTCCTATTCTTTTTATCTATAGCGACTGCATTGCACCTTCTTCAGCAACTTGTCGTGTAGTGCATCCGATTTCAGAACGAATTTCTCCGGAACTGCCTCCTTAGCCTTGGCTTTTCTGACTACCCTTCAAGTTAGCATGTGCTAGTAGTCACAGTTGTCTCTTCTAAAATACAACCTCACGAGACGACAAATCTAACCAACGAAGTTTTGTATCTCCTTATCTACGTGTTGACTGAATTCTTCGCGAGGCTATCGTGCTCTCCCTGCAGTAATTGTTTTGCTCGTTCTCCTCTCGGTTTTTGCTCCAACATTTTGTCGTTTCCTCGCCTGCACTTTTTCCGGTATTTAACAATAACATCAGCAGATAAGAAATATCCTGTCTACGTCATCATGTCTACCTGCCAATCTTCACTCCCACGCGTTAAGTGTTATCTGCCGGTCGAACTCCATCCCACGAATCTTATTTCTCTTTCCACAAGGGTTGCTTTATATGAGTCTCAGAATCTAAGAGATTCCTACAAAAACTCAATTCTTCAACTTTACATATTTCTGCATCAACTGAACTCCATTTATTGTACAGATTTCTGCATCAACTCAATTCCATTTATTGTACAGATTTCTGCATCAACTCAATTCCATTTATTGTACAGATTTCTGCATCAACTCAACTCCATTTATTGTACAGATTTCTGCATCAACTCAACTCCATTTATTGTACATATTTCTGCATCAGCTCAACTCCATTTATTGTACAGATTTCTGCATCAACTCAACTCCATTTATTGTACAGATTTCTGCATCAACTCAACTCCATTTATTGTACAGATTTCTGCATCAACTCAACTCCATTTATTGTACAGATTTCTGCATCAACTCAACTCCATTTATTGTACAGATTTCTGCATCAACTCAATTCCATTTATTGTACAGATTTCTGCATCAACTCAACTCCATTTATTGTACAGATTTCTGCATCAACTCAACTCCATTTATTGTACAGATTTCTGTATCAACTCAACTCCATTTATTGTACAGATTTCTGTATCAACTCAAATTTATCGAAGATAATAATCGGAATTATAGAAGAATAGGAAAAAATGGATGGAAAGAAAAGAAAACAAACGATGAAGCCTTAAAACATCTAAAAATGAAAAGAAAACTACTAGACACAATTCAGACAAAACAAATGAAATGTGTGGGCCATGTTAAAAGACACAGCAGTCTACTAAAAGTAATCTTGGAAGGGAAATTATAAGGTAAAAGAGGCAGAAGCAGACCAAGACTAACATGGACGAGTAACATCAAGGGATGGACAGTTCAGCCTATGGTAACCTGCATTATCAAAGCAAAAGACAGAGCGGAATAGCGCCCCATGGTAACCAACTTTCGATGCGGTGGCGGCACTTAATGACGATGATGTATAAACTTAACTCAATATATGTTTAAAATTCCTGTATAAACTTAACTCAATATATTTTTTAAAAAATTCCTGTATAAACTTAACTCAATATATTTTTTTTTAAATTCCTGTATAAACTTAACTCAATATATATTTTTTAAAATTTCCTGTATAAACTTAACTCAATATATATATATTTTTTATTCCTGTATTGAAACATGCCTCAAACTGAATGTGAGCACATCCTAAAAGTTGCTTCTGTTAAATGCTCTCAAACATCGTTTTAAATGTGAGTCTTGTTCATTGCTGGAAGGAAGTGAATATTTCTCAATCACTGTGATGTTTGTTAGATCAAGTTTCCAATTTCATTGCATCAACAGCAGGGATAGCCAGGAACAGGGCTGGACTGAAGGATCGCCCAAGAGGGAAGGAAATAAGCCAGAGAACGATAACTCTACATCACGGTCCTCAATGTAACGTGGTGCTACCCACACCTTGGCGCTAGACTCAAGTACAACAAGAAATATAAACACTACTGACATTAAATGTGTTAGCTGTAACAGGATAGATCAGATCCGAAGTTCTTCCTCTTCAACAACAGGACTGATACAATGCACTGTAGATAGAAGATTATGGAAGGACATGATCACCTATGCCAACCGGTATGGCACATGATGTTGATGAATCTTGTGTGATGCCTGTTCATCTCTCTCTCTCTGGTTCTACCACAGAATCTTCTTCCATCCATTCTTGTACTTTATGTTTTCATGCTACAGGATCTCTTGGCATTCTTTACACATGAGTAAACTATTTGATTTATTGTCTGTCTGTGTTGCTGTCTCCGTGTGTTGTTGTCTCCGTGTGATGTTGTCTCCGTGTGTTGTTGTCTCCGGGTGTTGTTGTCTCCGTGTAGTGTATCCGTGTGTTGTTGTCTCCGTGTGTTGTTGTCTCCGCGTGTTGTTGTCTCCGTGTGTTGTTGTCTCCGTGTGTTGTTGTCTCCGTGTGATGTTGTCTCCGTGTGTTGTTGTCTCCGTGTGATGTTGTCTCCGTGTGTTGTTGTCTCCGTGTGTTGTTGTCTCCGTGTGTTGTTGTCTCCGCGTGTTGTTGTCTCCGTGTGTTGTTGTCTCCGTGTGATGTTGTCTCCGTGTGTTGTTGTCTCCGTGTAGTGTATCCGTGTGTTGTTGTCTCCGTGTGTTGTTGTCTCCGCGTGTTGTTGTCTCCGTGTGTTGTTGTCTCCGTGTGTTGTTGTCTCCGTGTGTTGTTGTCTCCGTGTGATGTTGTCTCCGTGTGATGTTGTCTCCGTGTGTTGTTGTCTCCGTGTAGTGTATCCGTGTGTTGTTGTCTCCGTGTGTTGTTGTCTCCGTGTGTTGTTGTCTCCGTGTGTTGTCTCCGTGTGTTGTTGTCTCCGTGTGTTGTTGTCTCCGTGTGTTGTTGTCTCCGTGTGCTGTCTCAGTGTGTTGTCTCCGTGTGTTGTTTAAGTTCAGAAATAAATTCAATCTTTCTCTCTTACACCATTCATGATCTTGGTTATTTCTTGCTCTTTCCTTGAACACCTCATCTTTGTGGTTACTAGTCTATATGTACTACTACCGACCATACACTGATATCGTTTATGAGTTTTACTCGTGGTTGGAAAAAATTAATACCCCCGCGGTCGACCCGCCACTGGCAGAAATTGGTACCAGATTAGCACTCTGGCAAGGTGAGGAATGCCGCCTCGCATCGTGAGTTTCGATGCTTGAAGCGACAGTATCCAGAGGTCTTCGAACACTTCTGGAAAGGCGGCCGAGCACATATGGGTGGGAACGTGCGAGCTAAGAGGCCGACTCAAGTATCGTACTTGACTTTGACCTAACACAATGTGTGAATATACTCTCTATACGAAATGCTGCTTTGTGATGATAGCAACGGTCTTGCGTTGAATTAAAAGCTACTTCCATGTTGTATAATCGTCGTGATGTCTGCCTGAAGGAGCAGTTCCTGTAGTGAACACAAACAATCTGCTACACGAATTAAAATGTTTAAAATGTTTAGAATGTTTATCACTTCAAGAAAGTAGTTTCCTGCAGCAAAAATTGGAATGTTTAATTCTGAAGAAATAGTTACAGCAGCAAATCTGACAACCGCAACACATCAGAAGATCAAAAATTGTTTCTCCTGAACATAAAACAAATGGCCTACCTGGGGAACAAAATGTTTATTTTTGAATAAACAATTCCGGTAGATAAAAAAAAAAAATCACGGAATGTTTTTCTGCCAAGAAAAAATGTCCTGCCGCAAGTTTGTTCATGAAGCACATCATCAAACTGGGGCGGACGTCTACCTCCAGACTGAGATCTGTAAACAGAACCTGCTCGACTTCATTTATTTGTTTACAAACAGATGAGCTCGTGCGCAGAACGTACCGCGCATATCTGAACTTTAGCCTGCAGTTTGTTTACTTCTGGCACGTGCCTATCACGCTAGCTGCGCAATGATGAATAATTCCGATAACAGAACGATGACGTCGTCCTACTTTTGTCTAACTTTTCAGTTTGCTAAACCAGAAACAGAACACACAAATGGCCAAATAATTCACAGAAAAAATAGAGATCCAGTCGGGCCAGCTGGTGAGTACAAGAATAGATCTCTCCATGCAAACTCAACATTTATTTGATCTTTCCTTAACGATAGCCAGATGTAGCATTATGATTGTAGCTCGGCATAAACAACAACCAATGCCTTACATTCGCTTCCTAAATTCTTCTTGCACAGTTAATTGTCACTGCTTATAACTTTAAAGTATTTGATGAGAATCTTTCTGAATGTGATTTTGTTATATCATACACATATATGTCTGTTTTATGAGAATCTTTCTGAAGGTGATTTTGTCATATCATACACATATAGGTCTGTTTTAGGAGAATCTTTCTGAAGTTGATTTTGTCATAGCATTCGCATATAGGTCTGTTTTCGGCAGCATGGGCAGAACTTATGGGCCTTCGAATGTTGAGGTCTGCGGTAGACTCGTCAAGGAGGACAGAAGCCTGCTAGCGTTCATTATAATGAGCTCGACGATGATGGTCACATCGGTAACTAAACCTGTAGACTTAGCCTTGACCCAGTAAGTCAAGGAGTCCGCTCATAGCAATCACAATGGCATTGGGTCGAAGGAGTAGTTATAATCTCTGAATAGATCAAGGCTGGCAGAAAAATATGCTTCCTTTTTATGCGAAACACTCGTGAATATGAGAAAGTAACGAGCAGCAAGGCTTGTTGGCAGATGGGTGAGAGTGGACGATCAATGAACACACCAAATGCAGCCAGCAAGGCACGTCGAGCGAGCTATTCACGTAATGAATGGGGGTCTATAGCCTTGAACAGACTAAGTAAAGAAACATAAAGTCAAAGTGACTAATGACAGACTAGCGAACTATTAATTCGGATGATTACGCTGGCACGGGCGGTTGAGCAATTATGGATTTTAATTCGTTTGCAGTGATACCGGGGCCTTCCATTGTAAGGACTTCCATTGTAAAGATGGTGAATCTAGGTCATGTTCTCTCGATCGCTGCAGAAAATGCATTCGGGGTCTGATTAATTTCGGTTTTCCATTGCACTTTTCTGCATTAAAGTAAAAAAGATGATCTACTTATTACATCTGCGCCGCTAAAGAGAAGTCGCACGCCGGCAACAGTCACTTTTTTACATATCAAGTGTTGTGAATGTGGCCTTCCACCCTCTAGACTTGATCTGCGCTTTACATCACATTGGTGCTGATCATGACCGTTGTTGGAATTCCTTGACGCAAGTTATTTCCATGATACTTATCAATGTAAACTACTTCGTCAGCCGCAGTTTTACCTCTTTAGGAATTTGCACCGTATTTTGTTTGTCGTAGGCTGCTTTCACTAGAGTAATCAGGAATCTAAAGGGAGCGAAATTGTTGTGAGTACGACATTTTTGTGTGCTACGTCACCGTAATGGCTCATCGTACATCTCTAGACCGGCCGTATGCTAATCGTACGGTCTGCTGTTTGATGTGCGACGGGGACAATCTAACGATGAACTGTGTGTTTATATGTTCGGAATTGGAGTCAACAACGATGTCCTAACATCATCAAGCGCTATACATATTTAAATAACACGATAATCATTTTCAAGAGGACGTGAACTTCCGGTATATGGTGGATAGGCGGCGGGAACAATTAAAGGCTATGCATGAAAAGTGTTCCTTGTTGCAGTTTCCTCATATTCCAAGTCCGGCTTGTTGCAGGAGCTACTGAGTTAAGTGCTCTGTGCACACCGTGAGCTGTGTATCTCATCCGTTTTGATCATGTTTCGATATTCCAATTGTTTACAATGAGTGATGATATCGTATGACAATGAACAGTTGGCTGTGTTCACTTTCTGCGCGGTTTCGCCTTATGTCTTTTGGCGTGTGCTGAGACTGTTGCGATGGGGACTACAGTTACCTTTCTTTGTTTGGGAAATGAGATATTAATTCGGATGATTACGCTGGCACAGGCGGTTGAGCAATTATGGATTTTAATTCGTTTGCAGTGATACCGGGGCCTTCCATAACCAAATAACCAAATAACGTAAGGGCCTGTCAAAGTGTGGTGAAGGTGGGATACCAACTAATAAACTTAACTTATTTTATAAATGGAGTTCTACATGACCAACTGATCTTCTTCTATTTTGTTCTTTTCTCATTTGTCTTTCAGTGTCGAAGAGGGATAAAGTCTGAATTTATCTTCTTTGTTCGGCCTCTAGTATCCGTCTATTCACTCCGTTTCTCGGGCATTCCTTTGTCTCTTGTTCTTGTAGCGTTTCTTCATAGCTGTGTGGATTGTGATCATTTTATCTTCCGTGACTTGTCCAAACTACTGAACTAATGTATAGAAAGATTTCAGCAGAAAGAAACAAGATTATATGTGGTGTTTCAAATAAGTATAGAAATATTCAAGCACAAAGAGAGGAGATTATATGCGATGACATAGATCAGAAAACTGGACGCATGTGTGTGTGTGTGCTTCAATAGAGATGGAGCTATAGATTAGTCATAAGCAGATTAGGATTTCATGGGAAACTACAAAACTTGAACACGTAAAAATTACAAGCTTAAATGCTGGAGATGGTACACAACAGGTGGAAGCGATCTGTTGGGGAGACATATACAGGAGATGGTACAGAACAGGTGGAAGCGATATGTTGGGGAGACATATATAGGAGATGGTACAGAACAGGTGGAAGCGATCTGTTGGGGAGACATATACAGGAGATGGAGCCAATGGTGGGGTGTGCTAAACACTCCAAGGTATGGTGACAGCTTTACAAATAAAGAACACAACACAATACTGACGTTTCGGCCTGTGGCCTTCTTCAGAATACAGGGACAACGACAACAAGCGGTGAAGCACAATTACTACATGTTAGATGATCAAGTGGAGGGCGAGGAAAGTAGGATGCAGAAATAAGAAAAGAGAGAAATGAATATTACATGATGAGAGGTATGATGGGCGTCAAAATATATAAAATAGAAAAAGAGAGAGAAAAATTTATAATAAATTGTACTTAGCTGAGCTCAGAGCAGGAAAACTGTAATCCGTGCTGAAACCAGTCGGAATGACTAAAAGCGCAGAGAACGTGTATAGAAAGCAACACGTGACAAAGACAGGTCAGTAAAGAGGGCAAAAAGGATCTAATATCGGGAAAACCAAAAAAGGGGGGGGAAAGGGGGGATAGACGAGGACACTCCTGGGACACAACAAGCAATACATATAAATCACTCAACAATGGAAGTGAGAGATCACGCGAGAGGTTAAGAGAAAGAAATAGAATGACACGACAAAGTAGTAAACTAGGCAGTGGGTGAGAGAGATGGACTCTACAGAATGGATGGCCTCGAACTGAAAGAGTTGAGAGGTAGGTCAACGAAAGGAAGGATTGGATACTGGAGGAAGAGATACGGTGAGGAAGAATAATAAAGCCGGTATAATGAGAAGGGCGATAGAGGGGTGGTCCGGAGGAAGTTAGTCTATCGGGAGGTAGGGAAGTACTGGAGGAGGAGGTATGGAGAGGAGGGATAAGAAGCAGGTATGTGAAAACTGGATAGGGGGAGAGGCGGTAGGTCAGAAGTGAATGGAAAAAGAGAAAGTCTGGAAGAAGTGGAGCAATAGGGGATGGTGTGCAAGAGGTATGAACCATATGAGGTAAGGAAGTAGGGAAATGATAGAACAAAGGGGGGAATGAAAGTGGGCATCAGGATAAGGGGGATACTGGAATAGTAGGTATAGATGAGTAGTGACTACAAGTGAATAGAGAGGAGAGGGGTGAGCTAGGAGTAGATCAGCAGAGGGGTGGTAGGAAGGACGAGGGACAATAGAGGTGGGCAGAGAGATCGTACGTACAGTCCAGGTGGAGAGGTGATATAGTGATAAAGAGGTAAAGGACATGAAGGTAGTCAGAAGAGAAAAAGGTGTAGGGAGAGGGGGGGAGTTTAGGAGGAAGAAGGCAAGATGGGGGTTACTCAAAGAGGATATGAAAAGCAGGGATGGACGAGGAGTAGAGGACCCAAGAAGAGAAATAGGAAGAGAGGTCCATAGGTGGGAGGGTTGAGTCGGAGGCCGGAGGGTCCTCAGAGGGACAGGGATACATTGATGCCACGAGGGGTGAGGCAGCCCCAAAGAGCGATCAGACGGTGCTCAAGAGTGCATACAGGAGATGGTACAGAACAGGTGGAAGCGATCTGTAGTGAAGACATATATAGGAGATGGAATAGAACAGGTGGAAGCGATCTGTTGGGGAGACATATATAGGAGATGGTACAGAATAGATGGAAGCGATCTGCTGGGGAGACATATACAGGATATGATATAACACAAGTGGAAGTGATCTGCAGGGAAGACAAATACAAAAGGAGATGCTACAGCACAACAAATGTAATGATACAAGAATGAGGAAAATAATTATGACAATAGTTATCAGATTTGAGGTGTTTACATTTGATGTTAAGTGCTATCATTGTAAAAATCGGTAGTCCTCTTTCAAAGTTGATGATACGTTGATTGTTCTGTCAAAGTTGATGATACGTTGATTGTACTGTCAAACTTGATGATACGTTGATTGTCCTTTAAAAGTTGATAATAAAAATATTAGCAACAGTTTGCTTGCTATCAGTCACCTCTAGTGACTCGGGTAGGTGGTGTTCGTCAACCTGGGAGGGCCGACCATCTAAGGGCAGAATCCCCCTACAGAAAAGGCAGTCTGCTGCCTTGCAGGAAGATTGGGGATAATCAAAGGCTAAGGAAAGCAAACCAGAATAAAATGCTGGCTGAAATCGGATGCACTGGGCCACTGGCGCAGAACACAGTGCAACGTTTTAACAGGTATTCAATCAGAGTGGATCTAACAGACTCTAATTGTGATGTTCTGTCTGTGGGGTCGATCAATTCACTTAAACAGACAACTGTCTTCATGTGAGAGTCTGGAATTCTACTCTGATTGAGTCTTGATCGCAGACAGAGAGAGAGAAAGAGAGAGTACTGTTAACGTTGATGATACGGTGATCGTCCTGTTAAAGTTGATGAAACGTTGATTGTCCTGTTAAAGTTGATGAAACGTTGATTTTCCTGTTAAGGTTAATGATATGTTGATTGTCCTGTTAAGGTTGATGATACGTTGATTGTCCTGTTAAAGTTGATGATACGTTGATTGTCCTGTTAAGGTGGATGATACGTTGATTGTCCTGTTAAAGTTGATGATACGTTGATTGTCCTGTTAAGGTTGATGATACGTTGATTGTCCTGTTAAGGTTGATGATACGGTGATCGTCCTGTTAAAGTTGATGAAACGTTGATTGTCCTGTTAAAGTTGATGAAACGTTGATTTTCCTGTTAAGGTTAATGATATGTTGATTGTCCTGTTAAAGTTGATGATACGTTGATTGTCCTGTTAAAGTTGATGATACGTTGATTGTCCTGTTAAAGTTGATGATACGTTGATTGTCCTGTTAAGGTTGATGATACGTTGATTTATATGTTAAGGTTGATGATACGTTGATTGCTTTCTTCCCCAGCCAGGAAATGTAGTAAGGGAACCGGAAGCACATTTGTCGTAGGCTGAACAAACTTTTGACGTGTTCACAAGATGGCAACTGTTACCATGACGACAACGCTGACGGAAGTCGAGTTTGCTGACGATCGGTTTGCTGGAGTTGACATTGACAGTCTGCTCCAGGGAGGCCGGAGGACTTTGTCATATGAGAGGAGGAGGGCTTTGTATGAAGGTGAGTGGTAGAGGAAGGACATGTTGAGAACTTTGTTATAGTTGAGGAAGAGAGCTTTGTTTGAAGGGGAGTGGCAGAGTGTGGAAATGTTGGTTGAAAAGTTTGTTATAGTAGAAGAGGAGAGCTTTGTGTGAAGGGGAGTGGCAGAGTGTGGAAATGTTGGTTGAAAAGTTTGTTATAGTAGAAGAGGAGAGCTTTGTGTGAAGGGGAGTGGCAGAGTGTGGAAATGTTGAGAAGTTTGTTATAGTAGAGGAGGAGGGCTTTGTGTGAAGGGGAGTGGCAGAGTGTGGAAATGTTGGTTGAAAAGTTTGTTATATTAGAGGAGGAGAGCTTTGTGTGAAGGGGAGTGGCAGAGTGTGGAAATGTTGGTTGAAAAGTTTGTTATAGTAGAAGAGGAGAGCTTTGTGTGAAGGGGAGTGGCAGAGTGTGGAAATGTTGAGAAGTTTGTTATAGTAGAGGAGGAGGGCTTTGTGAGAAGGGGAGTGGCAGAGTGTGGAAATGTTGAGAAGTTTGTTATAGTAGAGGAGGAGGGCTTTGTGAGAAGGGGAGTGGCAGAGTGTGGAAATGTTGGTTGAAAAGTTTGTTATAGTAGAAGAGGAGAGCTTTGTGTGAAGGGGAGTGGCAGAGTGTGGAAATGTTGAGAAGTTTGTTATAGTAGAGGAGGAGGGCTTTGTGAGAAGGGGAGTGGCAGAGTGTGGAAATGTTGGTTGAAAAGTTTGTTATAGTAGAAGAGGAGAGCTTTGTGTAAAGGGGAGTGGCAGAGTGTGGAAATGTTGGTTGAGAAGTTTGTTATAGTAGAAGAGGAGAGCTTTGTGTAAAGGGGAGTGGCAGAGTGTGGAAATGTTGGTTGAGAAGTTTGTTATAGTAGAGGAGGAGAGCTTTGTGTGAAGGGGAGTGGCAGAGTGTGGAAATGTTGGTTGAAAAGTTTGTTATAGTAGAAGAGGAGAGCTTTGTGTAAAGGGGAGTGGCAGAGTGTGGAAATGTTGGTTGAGAAGTTTGTTATAGTAGAGGAGGAGGGCTTTGTTTGAAGGGGAGTGGCAGAGTGTGGAAATGTTGGTTGAAAAGTTTGTTATAGTAGAAGAGGAGAGCTTTGTGTGAAGGGGAGTGGCAGAGTGTGGAAATGTTGAGAAGTTTGTTATAGTAGAAGAGGAGAGCTTTGTGTAAAGGGGAGTGACAGAGTGTGGAAATGTTGGTTGAAAAGTTTGTTATAGTAGAAGAGGAGAGCTTTGTGTGAAGGGAAGTGGCAGAGTGTGGAAATGTTGAGAAGTTTGTTATAGTAGAAGAGGAGAGCTTTGTGTGAAGGGGAGTGGCAGAGTGTGGAAATGTTGGTTGAAAAGTTTGTTATAGTAGAAGAGGAGAGCTTTGTGTAAAGGGGAGTGGCAGAGTGTGGAAATGTTGGTTGAGAAGTTTGTTATAGTAAAGGAGGAGGGCTTTGTGTGAAGGGAGTGGCAGAGTGTGGAAATGTTGGTTGAAAAGTTTGTTATAATAGAGGAGGAGGGCTTTGTGTGAAGGGGAGTGGCAGAGTGTGGAAATGTTGGTTGAAAAGTTTGTTATATTAGAGGAGGAGGGCTTTGTGTGAAGGGGAGTGGCAGAGGGAGGAAATGATGAGAGGTTTTTAATAGTTGAGGAGGAGGGCTTTGTGTGAAGGGGAGTGACAGAGTGTGGAAATGTTGAAAAGTTTGTTATAGACTGCTACACTGGGATACTATCATCGAACAAAAGTCTGAAAGAAAGCACTCAGAAACTATAGAGCCTATATGAAACAATAGGAGATAATTATTGACATGCAGCACAAGGTATGAACCGAAACTGAGCTCATCCACACATCACCGCGGAACTAAGATCATCTGCGGATAGCAGATGACTATCAGCTCATCATCATCAACTACCGGGCCTGCTGGCGTAGGTGATCATGTCTCTCCACAACTTTCGATCTCGACAGTTATTTATCATTTTTGTTGTTGATCTTCTGCAAAAAAATTCTCTGAAGCTAACTGGTAATTTTTCTCTTTGCTTCCCTCTATCTCTGCGCCCCTCAATTTTTCCAGTTGTTACAATATATTCCAGTTGTTCTCTTCTATTTACATGGCCAAAAAATGCTGATTGTTTCTTCCTAATATTGGAAATTAGCTCTCTTTTTGCTTTGACCTCTCTCAGAACATTTTCATTACTCTTCTTAGCTGTCCATGGTATTTTCAACATTCTTCTGTAAAACCACAGTTCTACAGACTCCAGTAATTTTCTTGTCTGTTGTCCTATTGTCCATGATTCACATCCAATATGTTAAGACTTGCTGTACATAAAATTTAAGAACTCTTTTTCTTGTTTCTATTTGTCAAAAATTGATTGCATAGTATCTTCCTCTTTTTTTTTTAGAAAGCTGCTTTTGTCTGAACCATTCTGCATCTCACTTCTTTTGTACATCTTCCGTCTGAGGTTAACAAAGTTCCCAAATATTTAAATTCATTTACCTGTTTTAATATTGTTCCACTTTTCTTTATTTTGCACTGACTACCAGCTAAACAAGGTAATTTTCTGGGAGGTTATTCATGCAGATCCGTGTTGGGGTCGTAATCTCGATTCGTCAATTAAAATTTTGTCTTCTGTGAATATTTACCACTCATGTGTTCCAACGTAAACAATAGATTGTGTTTTGTTAAGATCTTCATTACTGCAGCCATTACACGTCACATAGGTGCTTCTTTCTTCTCCTCGAAATACTTTCTTCTAACACAAGAAAAGCTCACTAACCCAACAGAAACTCTATAACCCCAGCGAAGCCCTATAACAACAGCGAAGCCCTATAGCCCCAGAGAAGCTCTCTAACCCCAGAGAAGCTCTCTAACCCGAGAGAAGCTCTTTAACCCCAGAGAAGCTCTGTAACCCCAGAGAAGCTCTCTAACCCCAGAGAAGCTCTCTAACCCGAGAGTAGCTCTCTAACCCGAGAGAAGCTCTCTAAACCCAGAGAAGCTCTATAACCCAAGAGAAGCTCTATAACCCAAGAGAAGCTATATAACCCCAGAGAAGCTCTCTAATCCCAGAGAAGCTCTACAATGTCAGAGAAGCTATCTAACCCAGAGAAGCCGTATAATCCAAGAGAAGCTCTCTAACCCAAGAGAAGCTCTCTAACCCAAGAGAAGCTCTATAACCCAAGAGAAGCTATATAACCCCAGAGAAGCTCTCTAACTCCGTGAAGCTCTCTAATCCCAGAGAAGCTCTATAATGTCAGAGAAGCTATCTAACCCCAGAGAAGCCGTATAATCCAAGAGAAGCTCTCTAACCCAAGAGAAGCTCTCTAACCCAAGAGAAGCTCTATAACACTAGAGAAGCTATCTAACCCCAGAGAAGCTATCTAACCCAAGAGATGCTCTATAACCCAAGAGAAACTCTTTAACCCCAGAGAAGCTCTTTAACCCCGATAAGCTCTATAATCCAAGAGAAGCTCTATAACCTCAGAGAAGCTCTATAAACCCAGAGAAGCTCTATAACCCCAGAGAAACTCTCTAACCCAAGAGAAGTTTTATAACCCCAAAGAAGCTCTCTATCCCTAGAGAAGCTCTGTAACCCAAAAGAAGCTCTTTAACCCCAGAGAAGCTCTCTAACCCAAGAGAAGCTCTATAACCCCAGAGAATCTCTCTAAGCCCAGAGAAGCTCTTTAACCCAAGAGAAGCTCTATAACCCAGAGAAGCTCTCTAAGCCCAGAGAAGCTCTATAACCCCAGAGAAGCTCTATAACCCCAGAGAAGCTCTAAAACCCAAAGAAGCACTCTAACCCCCAGAAAAGCTCTATATTCCCATAAAAGCTCTATAACCCAAGGGAAGCTCCCTAGCCCAAGAGAAACTCTCTAACTCCAGAGAAGCTCTATAACCCCAGAGAAACTCTCTAACCCCAAAAAAGCTCTATAACCCCAGGGAAGCTCTATAACCCCAGAGAAACTCTCTAACTCCAGAGAGGATCTCTAACCCCAGAGAAGCTCTCTAACCCCAGAAAAGCTCTATAGCCCTTGAGATGCTCTCTAACCCCTGAGAAACTCTCTAACTTCAGAGAAGCTCTATAACCCCAGTGAAGCTCTCTAACCCCTGAGAAACTCTATACCCTCAGAAAAGCTCTATAGCCCTTGAGAAGCTCTCTAACCCCTGATAAGCTCTATAACCCCTGATAAGCTCTATAATCCCAGAAAAGCTCTATAACCCCAGCGAAGCCCCCTAGACCAAGAGAAGCTCTATAACCCCAGAGAAACTCTATAACCGCAGAGAAGCTCTCTAACCCTTGAGAAGCTCTATAACCCGTGAGAAGCTCTATAATCCCAGAAAAGCTCTATATCCCCATGGAAGCCCCTAGCCCAAGAGAAGCTCTATAACCCCAGAGAAACTCTATAACCCCAGAAAAGCTCTCTAACCCACGTGCACTAACTGTTTCACACGACCTGGGTTCTGAAACTCTACGGATGTCCAGGTCAGACTTCAAAGCTTGAAGCCTAGCTGAACATCTGTAATGAGATTTACTGTTGCGTGGTTCCATGCTAGAGCTGGCCGGAGCTGAGTTGCATGTTTATAGCGTCCAAATTTCGCTACAATAAATGTGTTTTTAGTTACTACGATTGTCTGTAGGAGACTGACAAACGACAAGAGAGCGAGTTTAAGTGGTGAGTGGTAGCAATAGGGTGGGGCTTTGGGTGATGTGTGTGCTGTTAGTGGGTAGAAGCTGAGAGAGGGTGAGTGTAAGTGGGGAGTGGTAGCAATAGGGTGGGGCTTTGGGTGATGTGTGTGCTGTTAGTGGGTAGAGGCTGAGAGGGTGAGTATTAGGTGTGGGAATTTGTGTGATGTATGTGCTGAGTGTAGGGAGAGCATGTGAGAGAGAGGGTGAGTATTAGGTGTGGGAATTTGTGTGATGTATGTGCTGAGTGTAGGGAGAGCCTGTGAGAGAGAGGGTGAGTGTTAGGTGTGGGAATTTGTGTGATGTATGTGATGAGAGTAGGGAGAGCCTGTGAGAGAGAGGGTGAGTGTTAGGTGTGGGAATTTGTGTGATGTGTGTGATGAGAGTAGGGAGAGCCTGTGAGAGAGAAGGCGAGTGTTAGGTGTGGGAATTTGTGTGATGTTTGTGCTGAGAATGACGAGAGACTGAGAGAAGGTGATTATTAGGTGTGGGAGTCTGAGTGGTGTAGTAAAAAAAGTAAAGTACCCCCGTCACGCCAAGTGGCGTATAGGGAAATATGATGTTAGTGACTCTATATTTTACAGACCTTCAGCACATGATTTTTGGGATAATATGGTCAGTATTACGCCCGTGCTGCTTTACTTTCCCAGAAAAAATTCCGGTACCCAATTAAGGCTGGATGAACCCGGAAGCCGTCGGTTGGGATCGAACTCTACCCCTTGTCCGTGGTAGTCCAGTTCACTAACCAGTGAGCTATCGCGGCTCCTGAGTGGTGTAGTGCTGAGAGTAAATGTTAGGTTCAGCTTTGTGTGGGGTGTGTTTGATCCACAGCTCGAAGGTAAGCAGCGAGGGCATTTCTGTTATACACAGGTAAAGGTAATCCTATAGCAGGACACACGCATCGGAAGCTAATTGAGAGAATTACACAAGCCCTGTTACTAAATCCCGACCGGAGGTGGCAAAGGGGAAAGCCAAAATAAACTTGAAGAAGACAGGTGGAAGCTGAGTTGTAGAGGATGGGGAAGACAGGAAACAATATAAAAATATTGACAAGAAACTGGACGGTTTTGAAAGTGTTTTTGTAGATAATGTTTCCACAAGGAAGTGAAAGGAACTAGAAGAATGTCCTATACCAACTGGCTTTGGATAATTAGGTGTTAGTTACTTGGATGCATTGAGCCACAACATGGTGATGTTCATTTGCTAGTTTCCTTCCTAGCTGCTTCTCCTACCTATGGTACATATTTTTAGAGGCAGGGTGGACACCGGGGAGACTTTCAGGATGAGAAAAATTTGTTGACATAACCATCAGGTCGGCAAGCGAGTGCACTAACCACTACACCACCGGATATGTGAGGGTAAATGTACCATGCAGAACTGACGGTGCCAAGAAGAACTGAGGGTAACTGTATCAAGGAGAACTGACGGTGCCAAGAAGAACTGAGGGTAACTGTACCATGCAGAACTGACGGTGCCAGGAAGAACTGAGGGTAACTGTACCATGCAGAACTGACGGTGCCAGGAAGAACTGAGGGTAACTGTACCAAGGAGAACTGACGGTGCTAGGAAGAACTGAGGGTAACTGTACCAAGGAGAACTGACGGTGCCAGGAAGAACTGAGGGTAACTGTATCAAGGAGAACTGACGGTGCCAAGAAGAACTGAGGGTAACTGTACCATGGAGAACTGACGGTGCCAAGAAGAACTGAGGGTAACTGTACCATGCAGAACTGACGGTGCCAGGAAGAACTGAGGGTAACTGTACCATGGAGAACTGACGGTGCCAGGAAGATTTGAGTGTAACTGTACCAAGGAGAACTGACGGTGCTAGGAAGAACTGAGGGTAACTGTACCAAGGAGAACTGACGGTGCCAAGAAGAACTGAGGGTAACTGTACCAAGGAGAACTGACGGTGCCAGGAAGAACTGAGGGTAACTGTACCAAGGAGAACTGACGGTGCCAAGAAGAACTGAGGGTAACTGTACCATGGAGAACTGACGGTGCTAGGAAGAACTGAGGGTAACTGTACCATGGAGAACTGACGGTGCCAAGAAGAACTGAGGGTAACTGTACCATGGAGAACTGACGGTGCTAGGAAGAACTGAGGGTAACTGTACCATGGAGAACTGAGGGTAAAAGTACCATGGTGAACTGAGGGTAACTCTACCAAGGAGAACTGACGATGCCAGAAAGAACTGAGGGTAACTCTACCAAGGAGAACTGACGATGCCAGGAAGAACTGAGGGTAACTATACCAAGGAGAACTGACGATGCCAGGAAGAACTGAGGGTAACTGTACCAAGGAGAACTGACGGTGCCGGGAAGAACTGAGGGTAACTGTACCATGGAGAACTGACGGTGCCAGGAAGAACTGAGGGTAACTGTACCATGGAGAACTGACGGTGCCAGGAAGAACTGAGGGTAACTGTACCGTGGAGAACTGACGGTGCCATGAAGAACTGATGGTAAATGTACCAAGGAGAACTGGGGAAAATGTATCAGTGAGACTAAGGGTAAATGTGCGAGGAAGAACTGAGGATAAATGTACCAGGGAGAACTGATGGTAAATGTACCAGGGTGAAATTATGGTAAATGTACCAGGGAGAACTGAGGGTAAATGTACCAGTGAGAGCTGAAGGTAACTGTACCTGGGAGACAAAGAGAATAAGAAGAAAAAAATGAAAGGTATGAAGAAAGAAAGTGAAGTAGTGGTAGTTGCTGTTGCAGAAGCAGAGAGCCAGTAGTAGCGGTAGAGCAGTAGCAGTTGTAGATGAGTGGTAGATGACAGCAGTATCTGCAAGGCAAACTGTCAATAACAACATTGAGCCTGTCTTGAATTCCTTCCAGCTCCTGAATTTATCCAACGCCTGAGCGGAGAGGAGACTGTGTTGGAGGGACAATCGTTGTGTATAGAGTGCAAGATCAGAGGCTTCCCCGTACCCGTTATCCGCTGGTTTAAGGTAACGCTTCTGTTGTTTTTACTATGATAATTTATTCATATATTCATGCAGTGGCGTTTCAAAGGCAAAGTTAAAGATGGCGTACTCAGCAGACAAGTGTAGCCCAGTGACATGCGGTGTCGCTAGCCTGGAGAATGTTGTATTTTCTCTGAACTATGTGTAAACATTTGGTGGTGATTGACTTGTTCAAAGGGCACGTTGATAGGACACGCCGGTAAGGCATGTCGGTAGGGCACGTTGGTGGGCTCCGTTGGTAGGTCGCGTTTGTAGGGCACGTCGGTAGGGCACGTTGGTGGGCTCCGTTGGTAGGTCGCGTTTGTAGGGCACGTTGGTGGGCTCCGTTGGTAGGTCGCGTCGGTAGAGCACGTCGGTAGGGAACCTCGGTAGAGCAAATCGATAGGCCACGTCGGTAAGGCACGTCGGTAAGGCACGTTTATGGGCTCTGTTTGTTAGGTCACGTCGGTAGGGCACGTTGGTATGGCACGTCGGTAGAGCACGTAGATAGGGCCGTCGTTAGAGCATGTTGATGGGCTCCATTTGGTAGGTCACGTCGATAGGGCACTTCGGTAGGGCACGTCGGTAGGGCACGCCGTTAATGTACTTCGGTAGGGCACGTCGTTAGGGTACTTCGGTAGGGCACGTCGTTAGGGTACTTCGGTAGGGCACGTCGGTAAGGCACGTCTGTAGGGCACGTCGGTAGAGTACGTAGGTAGGGCACGCCGTTAATGTACTTCGGTAGGGCACGTCGTTAGGGTACTTCGGTAGGGCACGTCGGTAGGGCACGTCGGTAGGGCACGTCGGTAGAGCACGTCGGTAGGGCACGTCGTTAGGGTACTTCAGTAGAGCACGTCGGTAGGGCACGTCGTTAGGGTAAATCGGTAGTGCACGTCGTTAGGGTAATTCGGTAGGGCAGGTCGTTAGGGTAATTCGGTAGGGCACGTCGTTAGGGTACTTCAGTAGAGCACGTCGGTAGGGCACGTCGTTAGGGTACTTCAGTAGAGCACGTCGGTAGGGCACGTCGTTAGGGTACTTCAGTAGAGCACGTCGGTAGGGCACGTCGATAGGGTACGTCGGTAGGGCACGTCGATAGGGTACGTCGGTAGGGTACGTCGATAGGGCACGTTGATAGGGTACGTCGATAGGGTACGTCGGTAGGGTACGTCGATAGGGTACGTCGGTAGGGTACGTCGATAGGGTACGTCGGTAGGGTACGTCGATAGGATACGTCGGTAGGGTACGTCGATAGGGTACGTCGGTAGGGTACGTCGGTAGGGTACGTCGTTAGGGCACGTCGGTAGGGTACGTCGATAGGGTACGTCGGTAGGGTACGTCGGTAGGGTACGTCGTTAGGGCACGTCGGTAGGGCACGTCGGTAGGGTACGTCGGTAGGGTACGTCGTTAGGGCACGTCGGTAGGGTACGTCGGTAGGGCACGACGGTAGGGCGCGTCGGTAGAGTACGTCGGTAGGGTACGTCGGTAGTGTACGTCGGAAGGGTATTTCGGTAGGGCACGTCGGTAGGGCACGTCGGTAGGGCACGTCGGTAGAGCATGTCGATAGGCCACATCGGTAAGGCAAGTTTATGGGCTCCGTTTGGTAGGTCACGTCGGTAGGGCACGTTGGTATGGCACGTCGGTAGAGCACGTTGCTAGAGCACGTCGGTAGAGCAAGTCGATAGGCCACATCGGTAAGGCACGTTTATGGGTTCCGTTTGGTAGGTCACGTCGGTAGGGCACGTTGGTATGGCACGTCGGTAGAGCACGTAGATAGGGCCGTCGTTAGAGCAAGTTGATGGGCTCCATTTGGTAGGTCACGTCGGTAGGGCACTTCGGTAGGGCACGTCGGTAGGGCACGTCGGTAAGCACGTCGGTAAGGCACGTCGTTTGGGCACGTCTGTAGGGCACGTCGGTAGAGTACGTAGGTAGGGCACGTCGTTAATGTACTTCAGTAGGGCACGTCGTTAGGTTACTTCGGTAGGGCACGTCGGTAGCGCACGTTGTAGCGCACGTCGGTAGGGCACGTCGTTAGGGCAGGTCGTTAGGGCAGATCGGTAGAGCACGTCGGTTGGGCACGTTGGTAGAGCACGTCGGTAGAGCATGTCGGTAGAGCATGTAGGGCAAGTCGTTAGGGTACTTCAGTAGGGCACGTCGGTAGGGCAAGTCGTTAGGGTACTTCAGTAGGGCACGTCGGTAGGGCAAGTCGTTAGGGTACTTCAGTAGGGCACGTCGGTAGGGCAAGTCGTTAGGGTACTTCGGTAGGGCACGTCGGTAGGGCAAGTCGTTAGGGTACTTCGGTAGGGCACGTCGGTAGGGCACGTCGGTAGGGCAAGTCGTTAGGGTACTTCGGTAGGGCACGTCGGTAGGGCACGTCGTTAGGGTACTTCAGTAGAGCACGTCGGTAGGGCAAGTCGTTAGGGTACTTCGGTAGGGCACGTCGGTAGGGCAAGTCGTTAGGGTACTTCGGTAGGGCACGTCGGTAGGGCAAGTCGTTAGGGTACTTCGGTAGGGCACGTCGGTAGGGCAAGTCGTTAGGGTACTTCAGTAGAGCACGTCGGTAGGGCAAGTCGTTAGGGTACTTCGGTAGGGCACGTCGGTAGGGCAAGTCGTTAGGGTACTTCGGTAGGGCACGTCGGTAGGGCAAGTCGTTAGGGTACTTCAGTAGAGCACGTCGGTAGGGCAAGTCGTTAGGGTACTTCGGTAGGGCACGTCGGTAGGGCAAGTCGTTAGGGTACTTCAGTAGAGCACGTCGGTAGGGCACGTCGTTAGGGTACTTCGGTAGGGCACGTCGGTAGGGCACGTCGGTAGAGCACGTCGTTAGGGCAGATCGGTAGAGCTCGTCGGTAGGGCAAGTCGGTAAGCACGTCGGTAGAGCACGTTGATATGGCACGTCTGTAGAGCACGTCGGTAGGGCACGTCGGTTGAGCACGTCGGTAGAGCACGTCGGTAGGGCACGTCGGTAGAACATATCGGTAGAGCACGTCGGTAGAGCACGTCGGTAGAGCACGTCGGGAGGCACGTCGGTAGAGCATATCGGTAGAGCACGTCGGTAGAGCACGTCGGTAGGCACGGGCACGTCGGTAGAACATATCGGTAGAGCACGTCGGTAGAGCACGTCGGTAGAGCACGTCGGGAGGCACGTCGGTAGAACATATCGGTAGGGCACGTCGGTACGGCACGTCGTTAGGGCACGTCGTTAGGGCACGTCGGTAGAGCACGTCGGTAGGGCACGTCGTTAGGGCACGTCGGTAGGGCACGTCGTTAGGGCACGTCGGTAGGGTACGTCGCTAGGGTACGTCGGTAGTGTACGTCGGAAGGGCACGTCGGTAGGGCACGTCGACAATGCAGTTCACCAGAATCGTGTCTGATAGGACACGAGTACATACTGAAGAAAGACATAAATAAATGAGTGAGAAAATATGGTCTGTGTAATCTGAAACAGGTTAGGAATGAAAGATAATTCCTTGAAGACGCTGATTATTGGAGGCCATAGAACTGAAGAATGGCAAGAACAAGGTTTAGAAGAACATCAGCAGTTTGCATGTTCTCTGCAGAACATTGCATTCACCACAAACCGTTTCTAAGAATCTGTCTCTAGCCAGATCTCAAACTTCTTCTATTGTCATGTTCAAAGTCTCCTTGATGACTTCAAACCACCTTCTTCTTGGTCTGCCCTTGCTGCATGATCCAGGAACCATGCCGTCCATCATTGTTCTTTCCAGCTCGATGTGCCTGTTGGCGGGGTCAATGTACCAGCCCGATGTGTCTGTAGACGTGGTCAATGTACCAGCCCGATGTGTCTGTAGACGTGGACAATGTACCAGCCAGATGTGTCTGTAGACGTGGACAATGTACCAGCCAGATGTGTCTGTAGACGTGGACAATGTACCAGCCAGATGTGTCTGTAGACGTGGTCAATTTACCAGCCCGACGTGTCTGTAGACGTGGTCAATGTACCAGCCCGACGTGTCTGTAGACGTGGTCAATGTACCAGCCAGATGTGTCTGTAGACGTGGACAATGTACCAGCCCGATGTGTCTGTAGACGTGGTCAATGTACCAGCCCGACGTGTCTGTAGACGTGGTCAATGTACCAGCCATATGTGTCTGTAGACGTGGTCAATGTACCAGCCAGATGTGTCTGTAGACGTGGTCAATGTACCAGCCCGACGTGTCTGTAGACGTGATCAATTTACCAGCCCGATGTGTCTGTAGACGTGGTCAATGTGCCAGCCCGATGTGTCTGTAGACGTGGTCAATGTACCAGCCAGATGTGTCTGTAGACGTGGTCAATGTACCAGCCCGATGTGTCTGCAGACGTGGACAATGTACCAGCCCGATGTGTCTGTAGACGTGGACAATGTACCAGCCAGATGTGTCTGTAGACGTGGACAATGTACCAGCCCGATGTGTCTGTAGACGTGGACAATGTACCAGCCAGATGTGTCTGTAGACGTGGTCAATGTACCAGCCCGATGTGTCTGTAGACGTGGTCAATGTACCAGCCAGATGTGTCTGTAGACGTGGACAATGTACCAGCCCGATGTGTCTGTAGACGTGGACAATGTACCAGCCAGATGTGTCTGTAGACGTGGACAATGTACCAGCCCGATGTGTCTGTAGACGTGGTCAATGTACCAGCCCGACGTGTCTGTAGACGTGGTCAATGTACCAGCCCGATGTGTCTGTAGACGTGGACAATGTACCAGCCCGATGTGTCTGTAGACGTGGTCAATGTACCAGCCCGATGTGTCTGTAGACGTGGTCAATGTACCAGCTCGATGTGTCTGTAGACGTGGTCAATGTACCAGCTCGATGTGTCTGTAGACGTGGTCAATGTACCAGACCGATGTGTCTGTAGACGTGGTCAATGTACCAGCCCGATGTGTCTGTAGACGTGGTCAATGTACCAGCTCGATGTGTCTGTAGACGTGGTCAATGTGCCAGCCCGATGTGTCTGTAGACGTGGTCAATGTACCAGACCGATGTGTCTGTAGACGTGGTCAATGTACTAGCCCGATGTGTCTGTAGACGTGGTCAATTTACCAGCTCGATGTGTCTGTAGACGTGGTCAATGTACCAGACCGATGTGTCTGTAGACGTGGTCAATTTACCAGCTCGATGTGTCTGTAGACGTGGTCAATTTACCAGCCCGATGTGTCTGTAGACGTGGTCAATTTACCAGCTCGATGTGTCTGTAGACGTGGTCAATGTACTAGCCCGATGTGTCTGTAGACGTGGTCAATTTACCAGCTCGATGTGTCTGTAGACGTGGTCAATGTACCAGACCGATGTGTCTGTAGACGTGGTCAATGTACCAGACCGATGTGTCTGTAGACGTGGACAATGTACCAGACCGATGTGTCTGTAGACGTGGTCAATGTACCAGACCGATGTGTCTGTAGACGTGGTCAATGTACCAGACCGATGTGTCTGTAGACGTGGTCGATGTACCAGACCGATGTGTCTGTAGACGTGGTCAATGTACCAGACCGATGTGTCTGTAGGCGTGGTCAATGTACCAGCTCGTATTTTATTTTCCTCTGTAGAATGGTGTTTACAAGTCAGTTCTTTTTAATCTGAAAGCTTCATTGCTCTTTTTTCACTATCCAATGTAATTGTAAGGATTTTTTTCTGTAGCATTTTGTTTCCAATGAACCGTTTTCCTTTGCTGTTTGTGAAATTGTCCATATTACACAACAATCTGTTGATATCGAAAATGTACATGTCATTAATTGTAAGCTTACCACCTTATAAGAAAAATATATCCGTAAACGAGTATCGTTGCGCGGCCACACGTCGACGTGTTCCTTCAGACATGTTTGTATCTCTGACCACAGATTGGAGCGCAGAAGCAAAGCTTGGCCACTCGTTGGTTTGTTCTCTTTCGCCAGCCTGAACAAGTCTAACACAAATTGTTCTTCTGTTGCGTTTAATTCTCTGATGTGTTATTCACCATTTACTTTCACTGATCAGTTTTCTGATATTTTGTTCATGGCTTACTTCCCCTGTTCAGTTTTCTGATATTTTGTTCATGGCTTACTTCCCCTGTTCAGTTTTCTGATATTTTGTTCATGGCTTACTTCCCCTGTTCAGTTTTCTGATATTTTGTTCATGGCTTACTTCCCCTGTTCAGTTTTCTGATATTTTGTTCATGGCTTACTTCCCCTGTTCAGTTCTCTGATATTTTGTTCATGGCTTACCTCCCCTGTTCAGTTTTCTGATATTTTCTTCATGGCTTACCTCCCCTGTTCAGTTCCCTTATATTTTGTTCATGGCTTACTTCCCCTGTTCAGTTCTCTGGCGTTTTATTCACAGCTTACTTCCCTTGCCTTCAATACACTCACCATGACAGTTTGTGTAATTACAGGTTTACCTTTCCTGAGCACGTGATCCGACCATCTGCAATGTCTGCATGCTGTCAATCTTCTTGCTGTAACTCACTCAACAGCACCAAGTTCATGTTATTTAACGAAACTATTTTGAGTACCAGGGTACACCCTGATATTAAGACCCGATTTGATGTTTACCTTTCTGCTGTGTTTGTTTTCGTATTGATGAACATTTTATCAAAACATTTGTCAGTGACATTTCCCTGGTAATTAGACACGCACGCACTGTTAGTCAGCAGCATCATCATCATTATATCATCATCATCATCATTATTATCATCAGCATCATCATCATCATCAGCATCATCATCAGCATCATCATCAGCATCATCATCATCATCATCATCACGTATCATGCATGTTGGCGTAGGCGATCATGTCTCTCCACAACATTCGATTACGACAGTTATTTATCATTTCTGTTGTTGACCTTTTGCTAAACCATTCTCTTAAGCTGTCTGGTATATTTTCTCTTTGCTTCTCTCTATCTCTTCGTCCCTCAATTTTCCCAGTTGTTACAATATATTCCAGCTGTTCCCTTCTCATTACATGGCCCAAAAATAATGATGGTTTCTTTCTAATATTGGAAAATAGCTCTCTTTTTGCTTTGGCCTCTTTCGGAACGTTTTCATTACTCTTCTTAGCTGTCCATGGTATTCTCAACATTTTTCTGTAAATCCACATTTTTACAGCCCCCCCCCCCCTCCCCAAGTAATTTTCTTTTCTGTTGACCTATTGTCCATGATGCACAACCATATGTTAAGACTAAGACAATCAGAGGATTACAAGCCCCCAAAATCAGATTGTCTTTCATAATATGAATAGATGTGAACATCATCATCATCATTGAATGCCGTCTCCGCATCGAAGGTTGGCTACCATGGAGCGCCATTCCACACTGTCTCTTGTTTTGGTGGTGTAGGTTGTCATAGGCTGACTTGTCCATCTTTTAATGTTGCTCGTCCATGTTAGTCTTGGTCTGCCTCTGCCTCTTTTACCTTGCATTTTCCCTTTCAATATTACTTTGATTAGGCTGTTGTGTCTTTTAACATGGCCCAAAAATTGTATTTGTCTTGTTCTAATTGTGTTTAGTAATTCTCTTTTCATTTTTAGTTGTTTTAAAACTTTATCGTTTGTTTTCTTTTCCTTCCATCCAATTCTACCTATTCTTCTATAAATCCATATTTCAAAGGCTTCAATTTTCTGTTTTGTTTTTTTGTCTAATTACCACGTTTCTGCACCATTCAGGAATATTGAGAAGATATAACATTTTGCTATTCTTAGTTTTAGCCCTGGTGTTATTTGTTTTGATGTTAATATATATTGTGAGGCATTAAAATTCCTTTTTGCCATTCCTATTCTTTTGTTTATTTCAGTTGTAGATTTTCCATCACTGGTTATAGTATGTCCCAGGTAGTTGTAGCTCTGGACTGTCTCCATATGTATTCCTTCAACGTTGATATTTAATTGTAGGTCTTGAGAATTTTCTTTGTTTATGATCACAGTTTTAATCATTTTGATATTCATATCTAGTCCATATTTTTTGCTTGTTATGTTTATTTCATTAAGTAATTGTTGTAGATCTTTAGGATTTACTGCTAGTAATACAGTAGCATCAGCATATCTTAGGATATTGATTATCTTTACATTAATGTTTAGGCCTGGCATCTCTGTGATGTTTTTAAAGATTTGCTCAGTGTATAGATTGAACAAGCTTGGTGATATGATGCATCCTTGTCTTACTCCTCTTTTTATTTCAATCGGTGCATACGTCTTAGAACAGGGCACAACCGACTCCACTGTCACATGTATACAAAATTCAAGATCGGCACCTCAACTACATGTACATGTGGGCAGGCGCCCAGACTGATGAACACATACTTTAAGACTGCACTGAATATAGTAGACTGAGGAAAATCCATTGGCCCATAGATACGACACTACAGACAAAACTATATGGGCCACTGCAAGAATTAGAAAAAACAGTAACATTTATACAGGAAATGACATTGCAGATATAGACAATACTTCAGGCGAACGAAAAGATAGATAGAAGACTGGCTCTGCATAAAATTTAAGAACTCTTTTTCTTGTTTCGATTGTCAAAAATGTAATGCGTGGCATCTTCCTCATTTTTTTTAAAGCTGCTTTTGCCTGCGCTTTTCTGCATCTCACCTCTGATGTACATCTACCATCTCACCTCTGTTATACATCTACCATCTCACCTCTGCTGTACATCTACCATCTCATCTCAGTTGTACATCTACCATCTCATCTCTGCTTTACATCTACCATCTCATCTCTTTTGTACATCTACAATCTGACCTCTGTTGTACATCTACCATCTAAACTCTGTTGTACATCTACCATCTCACCTCTGTTGTACATCTACCATTTCACCGTAGTTGTATATCTACCATATAACCTCTGTTATACATCTACCATTTCAACTGCTATTCTGTTATTAGCTCTTCTCACCTCATATTTACCTATATAATATTTACCTATGCAATATTTACCAATATATTATATTTACCTATACAATATTTACCTATTTAATATTTATCTATATAATATTTATATATACAATGTTTACCTATTCAATATTTACCTATATAATATTTATATATACAATATTTAGCAATATAATATTTACCTATATAATATTTACCTATATAATATTTCTATCTATTGACCTTATGATCCGTAGCCGGCCCATAGGGCGTAGACCAAGATACTCCTACTCTTATCTGAATTTTTGTTTTTGCAATTTTCAATATATATATATATATATATATATATATATATATATATATTATTTACCTATATAATATTTATATATACAATATTTACATATAATATTTACCTATATAATAATTATATTTATATATATATATACAATATTTACATATAATATTTACCTATATAATATTTACTTTTATAATATTTATATATACAATATTTACCTTTATAATATTTACCTATACAATATTTACCTATACAATATTTACCTATATAATATTTACCTATATAATATTTACCTATATAATATTTACCTTTATAATATTTACCTATATAATATTTACCTTTATAATATTTACCTATATAATATTTACCTATATAATATTTACCTATATAATATTTACCTATACAATATTTACCTATATAATATTTACCTATACAATATTTACCTATGCAATATTTACCTACATAATATTTACCTATACAATATTTATATATACGATATTTACCTATATAATATTTACCTATTTAATATTTACCTATACAATATTTATATTTACGATATTTACCTATATAATATTTACCTATACAATATTTACCTATATAATATTTACCTATATAATATTTACCTATACAATATTTACCTATATAATATTTACCTATACAATATTTATATATATACGATATTTACCTATATAATATTTTCCCAAACGATATTTACCTATACAATATTTACCTATATAATATTTACCTATATAGACGTATTATATATAATAATATTAACGTATTTTATTGATTGTATTGATAAAAAAGAAGTAAAGTACCCCCGTCACGCCAAGTGGCGGCGTATAGGGAATATGGTGTTAGTGACCATAAATTTTACAGATCTTCGGCACATGATTTTTGTGTTAATGTGGTCGGTATTACGCCAGTGCTGCTTTACTTTCCCAGAAAAAATAAATCCGGTACCCATTAAAGGCTGGGTGAACCCGGAAGCCGTCGGTTGGGATCAAATCCTACCTCTTGTCCTTTGTAGTCCAATTCACTAACCACTGAGCTATCGCGGCTCCCTTTGATTGTGTTGATGCTTTAATGCTCGTGGCTTTTTGTTGTGTCCAAATATGTGCATTTGCTGTTTATCTTTATATAAACAGGTAAATGCTGAGGGTCTGGTAACAGATTAATTTTAATTTCCGTTACTTCCTATGGGGAAATAACAATTGCTTCGGTGTTCGAACAAATCACAATCTCAAACAAACTATGTTTGAATTACAAAATACCTCTGTAGATAGACAGACAAACAGACAGACTTACAGATAGACAGAGCCA
>JAVIAB010000101.1:20533617-20581117 GCA_032433765.1 Megaustenia siamemsis
ATATTCACCTACTAGCACACTACACATTTATATTCACCTTCTAGTACACTACACATTTATATTCACCTACTAGTACACAACACATTTATATTCACCTACTAGTACACTACACATTTATATTCACCTACTAGTACACTACACATTTATATTCACCTACTAGTACACTATATATTTAAATTCACCTACTAGTACACTAATCATTTATATTCACCTACTAGTACACTACACATTTATATTCACCTACTAGTACACTACACATTTATATTCACCTACTAGTACACTACACATTTATTTTCACCTACTAATACACTATACATTTATCTTCCCCTACTAGTACACTATACATTTATCTTCACCTACTAGTAAACTATACATTTATTTTCACCTACTAATACACTATACATTTATCTTTACCTACTAGTGCACTACACATTTATCTTGACCCTATTAGTACACTATACATTTAACTTCACCTACTAATACACTATACATTTATCTTTACCTATTAGTACACTACACATTTATCTTGACCCTATTAGTACACTATACATTTATATTCACCTACTAATACACTATACATTTATATTCACCTACTAGTACACTATACATTTATATTCACCTACTAGTACACTATACATTTATCTTGACCCTATTAGTACACTATACATTTATATTCACCTACTAATGCACTATACATTTATATTCACCTACTAGTACACTATACATTTAACTTCACCTACTAGTACACTATACATTTATATTCACCTACTAGTACACTATACATTTATATTCACCTACTAGTACACTATACATTTAACTTCACCTACTAGTACACTACACATTTATCTTGACCCTATTAGTACACTACACATTTATTTTCACCTACTAATACACTATACATTTATATTCACCTACTAGTACACTATACATTTATATTCACCTACTAGTACACTATACATTTATCTTCACCTACTAATACACTACATATTTATCTTCACCTACTAGTACACTACACATTTATCTTGACCCTATTAGTACACTACACATTTATCTTCACCTACTAATACACTGCATATTTATCTTCACCTACTAGTACACTATACATTTATCTTCACCTACTAGTACACTACATTTATCTTCAACTTCTAGTACACTATACATTTAACTTCACCTACTAGTACACTACATTTATCTTCAACTACTAGTACACTATACATTTATCTTCACCTACTAGTACACTATACATTTATCTTCACCTACTAGTACACTATACATTTATCTTCAACTACTAGTACACTACATTTATCTTCAACTACTAGTACACTATACATTTATCTTCACCTACTAGCACACTGCACATTTATTTTGAACCTATAAGTACACTATACATTTATCTTCACCTACTAGTACACTACATTTATCTTCACCTACTAGCACACTACATTTATCTTCACCTACTAGTACACTATACATTTATCTTTATCCTACTAGTGCACTACACATTTATCTTTATCCTACTAGTGCACTATACATTTATCTTTATCCTACTAGTACACTATACATTTATCTTGACCCTACTAGTGCACTGTTTACTGTTAACATTAAACAGAGATGGGCTCTACAGGGTGTTAGAAGGCATAGACTGCCCCTCTAAATTACTTAGGCTGATCATGTCCTTCCATGAAGACATGAATGGTAAAATCTACTTTGATGGTAGTTCATCAGAGAATTTCAAAGTCAACAAAGGAGTGAAACAGGGTCCTCGCCCCCACACTTTTTAGTATATTTTTTGCTGCCCTCCTAAATTACGCCTTCGAAAACAGCTCAGGAGATATTTACATTCGCACAAGATCAGATGGCTCACTGTTCAACCTAGCACGAATAAGAGCAAAAACCAAAACAAATGTTGCCCTACTTAAATTAAAGAATTTTATTTGCTGACGATGCAGCCCTAGTCGCTCGTAGTGAAGCCACCCTACAATCCCTGATCAACAACCTTGTCAAAGCATGCGACCTTTTTTCACTGTCAATTAATGTTCAGAAGACAGTAATACTAAATCAAGGTGACTTCAAACCTCTATCAATTACTCTAAAAGACTGCCCACTAGAATCAGTACAGAAATTTGCATATCTTGGATCCACAGTTACGCAAACCATCTCTCTTGATGACGAAATAAACTGTCGAATTGGTAAGGCAGCTACGACCTTCGGCAAACTCACAGAAAGGGCCTGGAACAACACGAAACAAACACTAAAGACTAAACTCTTAATGTATCAAACTTGTGTGCTTAGCACACTACTATATGGATCTGAAACCTGGACAACATACTCAAACCAGGAAAAAAGACTAAATGTCTTCCACATGCGATGTCTCCGCAAAATAATGCACATCAAATGGCAGGACAAAATAACCAACTTAACTGTCCTGCAACGTGCTAAGACACCAACAATCATGTCGATGCTCAGATGTCAAGACTAAGATGGCTGGGGCATGTCCAACGAACGGAAGAAAAGCGCATTCCTAGGGTATTTTCACCTACTAGTACACTACATTATCTTCACCTACTAGTACACTACATTTATTTTCACCTACTAGTACACTACATTATCTTCACCTACTAGTACACTACATTTATTTTCACCTACTAGTACACTACATTTATTTTCACCTACTAGTACACTACATTTATTTTCACCTACTAGTACACTACATTATCTTCACCTACTAGTACACTACATTATCTTCACCCTACTAGTACACTACATTATCTTCACCTACTAGTACACTACATTTATTTTCACCTACTAGTACACTACATTATCTTCACCTACTAGTACACTACATTATCTTCACCCTACTAGTACACTACATTATCTTCACCTACTAGTACACTACATTATCTTCACCTACTAGTACACTACATTATCTTCATCCTACTTCTTGAAATTGTTTTTCCTTTAGGTGTATTATCCCAGCCTCCCCCCCCCAATCAGATAAATTCCCCCACCCCAGTAATTTTTGTTCAGAACGAAGTGCTGGAGTGTCATCGTCCATGCCGTCAACTTCTGCCATGCTCGTAGACAATCATGGACAATGACAGGACATTCCCTTAGAGGTGACATTATAGTGTAGCATGAAGTGCCTGGAAACAAACAACGAAATCGTCAAGTAGACATGCTGTGGAACATCAGCCAGGAATCGTTCCAAAGTAAGACACAGAGAACCAGTATACGACTTTTGTGAAATACAAGAACAAATATTTGTAGCCGTCGAGTTGCTGTCATTTTTCCTAATGCTTCTTTCCAGTTTATGCACGAATAGACACACATTCACACATTTACAGCTGTCACAAGTTTGTTTGAAGATATTTTATCGAAGAAAATTACCAGTAACTTACAGATAACTAGCTGAAGTGACGGCCCTTTAAGCAAAGGGAGATTACAAATAAATAGAAGCTTTAGCTAAAATTGTTTTCTGCTTTTGACGCCCTCACGTCCAATCAAGGCTAATTTATGTCGCTGCACTCAGGTAAACCCAAGAGAAGGGAACCCCTGTACTGTCCTAGCTGGAGGACCGTGTCCTACCCACCCATGTTCTCCACGATCGTTGAGAAGGTCGAGGAGGAAGAGAAGCAGGCCCTGGAGTGTGAGGGGCTACCGCCGTCTCCTCTGACAGAGTTCTACTACGCCCTGACTTTAAAGAGTCGCTGCAGCTGGCCCACATTTCTGGGGGCTTGGGCCTTCGCTAATGGAGGGCCACTTGCTGGACCACAAAGTAATCCTTTCTCAGTGTGTGTGTGTTTGTTTGTGGGCTTGGGCCTTCACTAATGGAGGGCCACTTGCTGGACCACAAAGCAATCCTTTCTCAGTGTGTGTGTGATTGTTTGTGGGCTTGGGCCTTCACTAATGGAGGGCCACTTGCTGGACCACAAAGTAATCCTTTATCTGTGTGTGTATTTGTTTGTGGGCTTGGGCCTTCGCTAATAGAGTGCCACTTGCTGGACCACAATGTAATTCTTTCTCTGTGTGTTCTTGGTTCGTCGTGTGTGTGGTGTATATGCTCGTGTCTGTGTTTATGTATGTATGTATGTTTGTTTTCATGTTTGTGTCTGTATTTGTGAGTGCATGTTTGTGTCTGCTTGTTTGTGTGAGCGTGCGTGTCTGTGTTTGTATGTTTTTTAGGTTTGAATGTTTGTGTCTGTGCTTGTTTTCGTTTCTTTGTGTGCTTGTTTGTGAGTGTGTGTGTTGTTCATTTTAAATGTCTGGTAAAGTTTGCACTTCTAGACTGTGAGAGAAATCTTCTTAACCTCGCTCTAGTGTGAAGGTTTGCTTGACTGGTTTCCTGTCTGATGGTTTACTTGACTGATCTCTTGTGTTAAGATTTGCTTGATTGAACTACTTTGTGTGAATATTTGTTTGATGGTTTACTTGACTGATCTCTTGTGTTAAGATTTGCTTGATTGAACTACTTTGTGTGAATATTTGTTTGACTGAACTTCTATGAGAATGTTTGTTTGACTGATCGCATGTTTGAATTTTTGTTTGACTGATCTCATTGTGTGAAGTTTTTCTTGACTGGTCTCCTGTGTGAATGTTTGTTTGACTGATCTCCTGTGTGAATGTTTGTTTGACTGATCTCCTGTGTGAATGTTTGTTTGACTGATCTCCTGTGTGAATGTTTGTTTGACTGATCTCCTGTGTGAATGTTTGTTTGACTGATCTCATGTGTGAAGTTTTGTTTGACTGATCTCATGTGTGAAGTTTTGTTTGACTGGTCTCCTCTGTGAAGGTTTGTTTGACTGATCTCATGTGTGGAGTTTTTTTCTTGACTGGTCTCCTGTGTGAAGTTTTGTTTGACTGATCCCATGTGTGAAGTTTTGTTTGATTGATCTCATGTTTGAAGGTTTGTTTGACTGATCGCATGTGTGAAGGTTTGTTTGACTGATCTCATGTGTGAAGTTTTGTTTTACTGGTCTCACGTGTGAAGGTTTGTTTGACTGATCTCATGTGTGAAGTTTTGTTTGACTGGTCGCATGTGTGAAGGTTTGTTTGACTGATCTCATGTGTGAAGGTTTGTTTGACTGATCTCATGTGTGAAGGTTTGTTTGACTGATCTCATGTGTGAAGGTTTGTTTGACTGATCTCATGTGTGAAGTTTTGTTTTACTGGTCTCATGTGTGAAGTTTTGTTTTACTGGTCTCCTCTTTGAAGTTTTGTTTGACTGGTCTCCTGTGTGAAGTTTTGTTTGACTGGTCGCATGTGTGAAGGTTTGTTTGACTGATCGCATGTGTGAAGGTTTGTTTGACTGATCTCATGAGTGAAGTTTTCCTTGACTGGTCTCCTGTGTGAAGGTTTGTTTGACTGATCTCATGTGTGAAGGTTTGTTTGACTGATCTCATGTGTGAAGGTTTGTTTGACTGATCTCATGTGTGAAGTTTTGTTTGACTGATCTCATGTGTGAAGGTTTGTTTGATTAATCTCATGTGTGAAGGTTTGTTTGACTGCTCTTTTGTGAAGGTTTGTTTGACTGATCTCATGTGTTAAGTTTTGTTTGACTGATCTCATGTGTGAAGTTTTGATTGATTGATCTCATTTGTGAAGGTTTGTTTGACTGATCTCCTCTGTGAAGGTTGGTTTGACTGATCTCATGTGTGAAAGTTTGTTTGACTGATCTCATGAGTGAAGTTTTCCTTGACTGGTCTCCTGTGTGAAGGTTTGTTTGACTGATCTCATTAGTGAAGGTTTGTTTGACTGATCTCATGTGTGAAATTTTGTTTTACTGATCTCATGTGTGAAGTTTTGTTTGACTGATTTCATGTGTGAAGTTTTGTTTGACTGGTCTCCTGTGTGAAGTTTTGTTTGACTGGTCTCCTGTGTGAAGGTTTGCTTAACTGGTAGAGACCTGTGTTTTCTTCGCTGGTCTTTTATGTGAAGGCTTGTTTGACTGATCTCATGTGTGAAGTTTTGTTTGACTGATCTCATTTGTGAAATTTTGTTTGACTGATCTCACGTGTGAAGGCTTGTTTGACTGATCTCCTGTGTGAAGTTTTGTTTGACTGATCTCATGTGTGAAGTTTTGTTTGACTGATCTCCCGTGTGAATGTTTGTTTGACTGATCTCCTGTGTGAATGTTTGTTTTTTTGGATATACAATTCTGGTGTATAGAGCATGAGACACCAAGTGTTTCAAGAGTGTAGCATCAGGTCCTCTTGTGCTTGTCTGCAATGAAACACTCATGTTTTTGTTTGGAGTTGAATGTCTTTCATGTGTTTTTTAACGTGAATGTCTGTTGTGACATTTGAATATACGGTCTGTTGTGGTTTTTTTTTAAAGTTTATTCAATGTTTCCTTCAAGAGAAGTATAAATTACTCTCTTTCTCTATCTCTCCCTCTCTACCTCTCTCCATCTCTCTCTCCATCTCTCTCTTCATCTTTCTCTCTCTCTATCTTTCTCTATCTCTCTATCGCTCTCTATATCTCTCATTTTAAATGTTAAAATGATGTCATTTCTCTATTTCAGACTTTAGTCTTTCAATACTTCCATTACTGTAGGTTTTCATTTCGTCACCATTTTCTTGTTCATGTTTTTAAGTTGTGTTTTTCTTTACCTTGAGATGTGTCGAAACTATTTTGATTTTTGAATTGTTCTTATCAAAAATGAGACATTTATCTGATTTCATTGGTTAAAAATTGCAGATGATGATTATAATGAAGATGATGACTATGAAGAGGATACTGAAGACGATGGCCCTGATGATATCGACAAGACATTCTGTATTTCGAACGGCGATATCTGCGACAATCTGGTACCAAGACACTCCAATAGAACCCACTTGAAGACAAAGAAAAAGCTGAGGCGGAATGAGATTGCTGCCAGCAAGAAAGCCAAGAAGCAGAAGATCGACAGAGAGGTGGATAACCAGGAAAAAAATAAAGTGAATGAAAGAAAGAGGGATAAACACGAACAATATGTTTTTAGAGAACACAAGGAGAAGGAAGGAAGAAGCAATAATGAAATAAAAGAGATGATTGGAGGATTGATTGAAAAGACAGAAATGGAAAGAAGGATTGAAAGAGAAAGAGAAGAACATGAAGAATATGAGAAGAGTGAAAAAAGTTACATAGAAGAGGAGGAAATGAAGATTGAGAGACGAAAAGAGGAAGAACGAATGAAAGATAATAAAAATAGGAATAATGGAAAAGATAAAAGTAATGCAATTAGTTATAAAGATAAAAGCAATGAAGCTATTTGTAACGATAAAGAGGAAAAGAGGAATGATAGCAACAGATGGTTGGACAATGAGAAACGTGAGCAGTATAAAAATATGAGCACAGAAAATGGAATTCGAAAGAGTAAAGAGGGAACTGAGCACAGTTTACACAAACAGGGAGCACTTGATATCGAGGTTGTTGGCAAACACTTACAAGATAATAATAGAATGGTTGAAGAAGACAAGAGGAAACCAAGAGAGTCAACAGAAGAGCAAATATCGCAGAGTGGAGTCACAATAAGAAGAAACAGAATCAAAGAAAAAAACGACAAATCGGAAAGTGAATGGAAAACAGAGAAGACGTTGGAGACAGCGGATGAAGTTATCACCTCAAGCCTAGATCGGCCAGCAGCACATCGCTCCGACGAGAGTCAGGGCGCAGTTCCTGTCAGCAGGGAGGAAGTCCTCCTACCAAGGGCGGGAACCATTTATCAAAATTCTGTCTGCGACAATTCAAGTCAGCAGAGTCAACGTCATCAAATCGGGGCTGCGAAATTTGAGATGAACAAAGATTCGAAGATTACATTCGAAAAAACCCATTCTGATAGCAAAAGTCGACACGAAAAGTTGTTCACATCTGATGATAACATTGGTGAAGTTGAAAAGTATACACGCACAGAGGTAGGGGGCATGACTGCGCTGGTCGCTTACCGGAACTATCAGAGTTTTTCCACGGAGAAAGGCTTAAGTAATAGTCGCAGACAGTTCCAGCAACGAGGTGGTCATGGACAGAGACACTTAGCTGGTCAAGACAGGCTTGAGGAGCTGAGACAAGAAGAGGAGAGGCGCATGGAGGAGTTGAGACAGGAGGAATTGGCTAGAATGGAGGAGTTACGACAGGAGGGAGCGACGGCGGTTGGTCGGCGCAGGAAAGAGAGACCTCAGAGACAGGATCTACGTGCGAGAGAGATGGAACAGATTGAAGAGCTTCGGCGCAGGGAACAGCTTCAGAGGGAGGAACTTTGGCACAGGGAACTGAAGCAGCGAGATGATTTGAGGAGGAGAGAGGAAGAACAAAGAGAAGAGTTGAGGATGAAGGGAGGAATAGTTGAAGCATTAACACGTCATGAGCAAAAACAGCAAGAGGAGGAGCTTACCAGGTTAAGGGAGGAGCTAAGGCTAAAAGAGTCCAATCAAAAAGAAGATCTGAAACTTAGAGAGTTACAGCACCGAGATGAGCTTAAGGTAAAAGAGGGGGCTCAAAAGGAGGAATTGATAGCTCATGAAGGAAATCAAATTGAGGAGTTAAAGTTGAGAGAGTTGAGGCATTTTGAGCAACAAACAGGAAATAGTAGTCTAGGTGGAAGGAGTGAGATATTGACGAAACAGGAGTTGGACGACAGACGAATGGAATACAGAAAGGAGCAACTGAGGAAGAAACAACTGAGGAGACAATATGAGGAGGAGCAGAAGAAGCGAGAACAGAGACAGGGTGAGGTCAAACGACGGAGAGAAGGAATCACGGATGTTTACAGCGCCGTAAGTCCGGGACAGGGCATGCGCAGTGACGACACGAAGGTCGATGAACATTGGGTGACTAAGAGAATTCTCAACAAGACCGATAACTCGAGAACACATTTTCTGTCATCGGCCAATAAAGAAAACGAACATAAACTGAAAGCTAAAAAGAGCAATCTCTGCGACACAGAACTGTCGATAATAAACCGATTGGATTCAGGATCTGAAGAACCGCATACACGATTCCTTGAGCGATCACAGGTATCTTCAGGTATCTTCAAACATCACGAGGAGCAGCCCAAACTACTGGTGGCGAAAGCAGACAAAGGACAGTCTCCAAACACTGAACGAAATCAAACTGATTCATCAAAGTTGAACACACATCCGCTGCTCAAAGAAGATAAATATAGCTCAAACATCACACAATATAGCTCAAACATCACACAATATAGCTCAAACATCACACAATATAGCACAAACATCAGCGACAAGACTTCCGGTTCCCATTCAGCTTCCTCGGCTAAGACCTTCTCCACACCCAGGTCGTTCGCTTCCTTGTTTAATCTGAACGAGACCCGCGGGTCGAACCCTGGCCTTCTGTCTCACCAGGAGATGCTGAGACTTGCCGAGAGCATTGCCGCCGAGAGAGAGATGTTCCACAAGTCCCTTTCCCACAGTTGCCGAGAGGAAGACAACAGGCCCGTCTCAGTGAGCACTGGCCCATCTCTTAGAAACAATGCGACCATCAATGACGCTTCCAAGATCTACAAGCGAAGAGACGATCTGGATAGCGGCAAGATTGGAGATAACCAAATACAAGAGAATAACCACCATCATGTATTCCCAGAGAATAACCATCATCATGTATTCCCAGAGAATAACCACCATCATGTATTTGAAGATAAAAACCGCCATCAACTGAACAAGCGTATGATTGGAGATGCTCAGGAAGTCATTGTGCAGCCACCACCATCGATTAGGAATAGATCTCGTAACGATGTGGGTCAGGGATGTTCTCTGATTGAAATCCGTCCATTCATCACTCAATCGTCGCGAACTATCGCAAGACGTGAGTATTGTTGTCCTCCAAGTAAGCTTCATTCTCATATCTTTTTACTCCAATTGTGTTTTATTTAAACTATATCAAATATGTCTCAAATATGTCTCAAATATATCTCTCTCACAGACAGAACATCACAGTTAGTCTGCCAGATCCACTCCGATTGAATACCCTGTTTCAAATATGTGTACTATCAATATTTCAGTATGTGTTTATTGGAGAATGGCCGACAAGGCTCTCATTATTTCAGGGAAAATGTTAAAAAAAAATAGGAAAAATGGTATACCGCAAGCTTTACGTGATTAGTAGACGTCACAGATTTGAACAACGTCGAATTTTTTCTATACCCCCCCCCCCCCAATTTTCCCTCACATTCAGCTTTACTGCAGCTGCACATTTGTATGCATTCATTAGCATTTCCTTGCATGAACCCAACTCATTACTTCACACGATCGTAGGTCATTCACAGAATATCTCGACAGCACAAGATCAACAAGATAGAACTGTATCAATGGAGTAACAAAGAGGAGAGACAGATCATTAATAACATTAAAGGAACAATGGAAGTGGCGTGTGAGCCAGACTTGGGGTATCACGGCGCTGACTGCAAAAAGTGGATGAACTTTGTTACTGCGTTATGAGACAAGCCAGGTCGTTCCGGCCATCAGTTTCTTGACACGTGAAAGAGGAAGAAAGAGGATACGTTTTTCTATCTTATATTATGTTCTATGTTCTATTTTGTTCTGTGTTATATTGTTTTCTATATTCTATTTTGTTCTGTGTTATATTGTTTTCTATGTTCTATTTTGTTCTGTGTTATATTGTTTTCTATGTTCTATTTTGTTCTGTGTTGTATTGTTTTCTATGTTCTATTTTGTTCTGTGTTATATTGTTTTCTATGTTCTATTTTGTTCTGTGTTATATTGTTTTCTATGTTCTATTTTGTTCTGCGTTATATTGTTTTCTATGTTTTATTTTGTTCTGCGTTACATTGTGTTTTGTATTCTATGGCGTTCTGCGTTATATTTGCTCTATGTTCTATTGTGTTCTACGTTATATTGTATTCTATGTTCTATTGCGTTCTTTGTTATATTTGCTCTATGTTTTGATGTGTTCTGGGTTATACTGTGTTCTATTTTATATTGTATTCTGGGTTATATTGTGTTCTATGTTCTATTGTGCTCTATTTATATTGTGTTCAATGTTATATTGTGTTCTATGTTCTATTGTGCTCTATGTTCTATTGTGCTCTATGTTCTATTGTGCTCTATGTTATATTGTGTTCTATGTTCTATTGTGCTCTATGTTATATTGTACTCTATGTTCTATTGTGCTCTATGTTATATTGTGTTCTATGTTCTATTCTGCTCTATGTTATATTGTGCTCTATGTTCTATTGTGCTCTATGTTATATTGTGTTCTATGTTCTATTGTGTTCTATGTTCTATTGTGCTCTATGTTCTATTGTGCTCTATGTTATAGTGTGCTCTATGTTCTAATGTGCTCTATGTTACAGTATGCTCTATGTTCTATTGTGCTGTATGTTATAGTGTGCTCTATGATCTATTGTGCTCTATGCTCTATCGTGTTCTATGCTTTATTGCGATCTATTTTATATTGTGCTCTATGTTCTATTGTGCTCTATGTTCTATTGTGCTCTATTTTATATTGTGTTCTATGTTCTATTGTGCTCTTTGTTCTATTGTGCTCTATGTTCTATTGTGCTCTATGTTATAGTGTGCTCTATGTTCTATTGTGCTCTATTCTCTATTGTGTTCTATGCTCTATTGTGCTCTATTTTATATTGTGGTCTATGTTCTATTGTGCTCTATTTTATATTGTGTTCTATGCTCTATTGTGCTCTATTTTATATTGTGTTCTGTGTTATATTGTGCTCTATGTTCTATTGTGTTCAGTGTTATATTGTGTCTATGTTCTAAGCTATATGATTGAGACAGAAATAAGCCCCAGTGTGTTTCTCTAGACCAAGGTGTTTCTCTAGACCAAGGTGTTTCTCTAGATCAAGGTGTTTCTCTAGACCAATGGGTTTCCTTTCATCTTCTATTTCTGTTAAACATTAGTGATCAAACACACACACAAGGACAGGGCGTGTTCCTCAGTATTAACCACCTGGATCACTGAGGACAAGGGTTTGATTCTGATCAACGGCTCCTAGGTTCAGCCAGCACTAAATGAATGCCCGTTTTTTCTTTTTCTGGGAAGGGAAGGCGGGACTGGCGTAATACTGACCACAGTGCTCAAAGAAATGTGTCCAAGGTGTGTTCATAACTATGGGTCCTAGCAATATAATCCTTAACCAAAACCAGGTGGCTGATCCATCCTGATGGATGAAAGCGCTATAGGTTGTCAATGAATGGACGCCAGGTCGTGATGGATGTAAGCGCTAGGTTGTCAATGAATGGATGCCACGTCCTGATGGATGAAAGCGCTATAGGTTGTCCATGAATGGACGCCAGGTCCTGATGGATGAAAGCGCTATAGGTTGTCAATGAATGGACGTCAGGTCCTGATGGATGTAAGCGCTATAGGTTGTCAATGAATGGACGTCAGGTCCTGATGGATGTAAGCGCTATAGGTTGTCAATGAATGGACGTCAGGTCCTGATGGATGAAAGCGCTATAGGTTGTCAATGAATGGACGTCAGGTCCTGATGGATGTAAGCGCTATAGGTTGTCAATGAATGGACGCTAGGTCCTGATGGATGTATGCGCTATAGGTTGTCAATGAATGGACGTCAGGTCCTGATGGATGAAAGCGCTATAGGTTGTCAATGAATGGACGTCAGGTCCTGATGGATGTAGGCGCTAAAGGTTGTCCATGAATGGACGTCAGGTCCTGATGGATGTATGCGCTATAGGTTGTCAATGAATGGACGTCAGGTCCTCATGGATGAAAGCGCTATAGGTTGTGCATGAATGGACGTCAGGTCCTGATGGATGTTCGCGCTATAGGTTGTCAATGAATGGACGTCAGGTCCTGATGGATGAAAGCGCTATAGGTTGTCAATGAATGGACGTCAGGTCCTGATGGATGTAAGCGCTATAGGTTGTCAATGAATGGACGCCAGGTCCTGATGGATGAAAGCGCTATAGCTTGTCAATGAATGGACGTCAGGTCCTGATGGATGTAAGCGCTATAGGTTGTCAATGAATGGACGTCAGGTCCTGATGGATGAAAGCGCTATAGGTTGTCAATGAATGGACGCCAGGTCCTGATGGATGTAAGCGCTATAGGTTGTCAATGAATGGACGTCAGGTCCTGATGGATGTAAGCGCTATAGGTTGTCAATGAATCGACGCCAGGTCCTGATAGGGATAAGCGCTATAGGTTGTCAATGAATGGACGTCAGGTCCTGATAGGGATAAGCGCTATAGGTTGTCAATGAATGGACGCCAGGTCCTGATGGATGTATGCGCTATAGGTTGTCAATGAATGGACGCCAGGTCCTGATAGATGTATGCGCTATAGGTTGTCAATGAATGGACACCAGGTCCTGATGGATGTGGGGTTATAGGCTATCAATGAATGGACACTAGGTCCTGATGGATGTATGCGCTATAGGTTGTCAATGAATGGACACCAGGTCTTGATGGATGTGGGCGCTATATGTTTTCAATTAATAGACATCAGGTCCTGATGGATGTGGGGCTATAGGTTGTCAATGAATAGACACCAGGTCCTGATGGATGTGGGGCTATAGGTTGTCAATGAATGGACACCAGGTCCTAATGGATGTATGCGCTATAGGTTGTCAATGAATGTACGCCAGGTCCTGATGGATGTATGCGCTATAGGTTGTCAATGAATCAACGCCAGGTCCTAATGGATGTATGCACTATAGGTTGTCATTTAAAGGTTTGCCACGTCCTGATGGATGTGGTGCTATAGGTTGTCAATAAATGGACGCCAGGTCCTGATGGATGTATGCGCTATAGGTTGTAAATGAATGGATGCCAGGTCCTTATGGATGTGTGGGCTATAGGTTGTCAATGAATGGACACTGGGTCCTGATGAATGTTGGGCTATCGGTTGTAAATGAATGGACGCCAGGTCCTGATGGATGTGGGGGCTATAGGTTGTCAATGAATGGACACCAGGTCCTGATGGATATTGGGGCTTTAGAATGTCAATGAATGGACGCCTGCTCCTGATGTATGTGGGCGCTATAGGTTGTCAATGAATGGACACCAGGTCCTGATGGATGTGGGGGCTATAGGTTGTTAATGAATGGACACCAGGTCCTGATGGATGTGGGGGCTATAGGTTGTCAATTAATGGACACCAGGTCCTGATGGATGTGGGGGCTATAGGTTGTCAATTAATGGACACCGTGTCCTGATGGATGTGGGGGCTACAGGTTGTCAATGAATGGACACTGGGTCCTGATGGATGTGGGGGCTATAGGTTGTCAATGAATGGACACTGGGTCCTGATGGATGTGGGGGCTATATGTTGTCAATGAAATGACACTGGGTCCTGATGGATGTGGGGGCTATAGGCTGACAATGAATGGACACTGGGTCCTGATGGATGTAAGCGCTATAGGTTGTCCATGAATGGACGCCAGGTCCTGATGGATGTAAGCGCTATAGGTTGTCCATGAATGAACGCCAGGTCCTGATGGATGTAAGCGCTATAGGTTGTTCATGAATGGACGCCAGGTCCTGATGGATGTAAACGCTATAGGTTGTCCATGAATGGACACCAGGTCCTGATGGATGTATGCGCTATAGGTTGTCAATGAATGGACACCAGGTCCTGATGGATGTAAGCGCTATAGGTTGTCCATGAATGGACACCAGGTCCTGATGGATGTAAGCGCTATAGGTTGTCCATGAATGGACGCCACGTCCTGATGGATGTAAGCGCTATAGGTTGTCCATGAATGGACGCCAGGTCCTGATGGATGTATGCGCTATAGGTTGTCCATGAATTGACGCCAGGTCCTGATGGATGTAAGCGCTATAGGTTCTCCATGAATGGACGCCAGGTCTTGAAGGATGTATGCGCTATAGGTTGTCAATGAATGGATGCCACGTCCTGATGGATGTAAGCGCTATAGGTTGTCAATGAATGGACGCCAGGTCCTGATGGATATATGCGCTATAGGTTGTCAATGAATGGACGCCAGGTCCTGATGGATGTATGCGATATAGTTTGTCAATGAATGGATGCCACGTCCTGTTGGATGTAAGCGCTAGGTTGTCAATGAATGGACACCAGGTCCTGATGGATGAAAGCGCTATAGGTTGTCCATGAATGGACGCCAGGTCGTGATGGATGTAAGCGCTAGGTTGTCAATGAATGGATGCCACGTCCTGATGGATGAAAGCGCTATAGGTTGTCCATGAATGGATGCCAGGTCCTGATGGATGTATGCGCTATAGGTTGTGAATGAATGGACGTCAGGTCCTGATGGATGAAAGCGCTATAGGTTGTCCATGAATGGACGTCAGGTCCTGATGGATGAAAGCGCTATAGGTTGTCCATGAATGGACGCCAGGTCCTGATGGATGAAAGCGCTATAGGTTGTCAATGAATGGACGTCAGGTCCTGATGGATGTAAGCGCTATAGGTTGTCAATGAATAGACGTCAGGTCCTGATGGATGTAAGCGCTATAGGTTGTCAATGAATGGACGCCAGGTCCTGATGGATGTAAGCGCTATAGGTTGTCAATGAATGGACGCCAGGTCCTGATAGGGATAAGCGCTATTGGTTGTCAATGAATGGACGTCAGGTCCTGATAGGGATAAGCGCTATAGGTTGTCAATGAATGGACGCCAGGTCCTGATGGATGTATGCGCTATAGGTTGTCAATGAATGGACGCCAGGTCCTGATGGATGTATGCGCTATAGGTTGTCAATGAATGGACACCAGGTCCTGATGGATGTGGGGTTATAGGCTATCAATGAATGGACACTAGGTCCTGATGGATGTATGCGCTATAGGTTGTCAATGAATGGACACCAGGTCTTGATGGATGTGGGCGCTATAGGTTTTCAATTAATAGACATCAGGTCCTGATGGATGTGGGGCTATAGGTTGTCAATGAATAGACACCAGGTCCTGATGGATGTGGGGCTATAGGTTGTCAATGAATGGACACCAGGTCGTAATGGATGTATGCGCTATAGGTTGTCAATGAATGTACGCCAGGTCCTGATGGATGTATGCGCTATAGGTTGTCAATGAATCAACGCCAGGTCCTAATGGATGTATGCACTATAGGTTGTCAATTAAAGGATGCCACGTCCTGATGGATGTGGTGCTATAGGTTGTCAATAAATGGACGCCAGGTCCTGATGGATGTATGCGCTATAGGTTGTAAATGAATGGATGCCAGGTCCTTATGGATATTGGGGCTTTAGAATGTCAATGAATGGACGCCTGGTCCTGATGTATGTGGGCGCTATAGGTTGTCAATGAATGGACACCAGGTCCTGATGGATGTGGGTGCTATAGGTTGGCAATGAATGGACACCAGGTCCTGATGGATGTGGGGGCTATAGGTTGTCAATGAATGGACACCAGGTCCTGATGGATGTGGGGGCTATAGGTTGTCAATTAATGGACACCAGGTCCTGATGGATGTGGGGGCTATAGGTTGTCAATTAATGGACACCAGGTCCTGATGGATGTGGGGGCTATAGGTTGTCAATGAATAGACGCTAGGTCCTAACTATCTTCTTATTTTTATAGTTTCATCTCCCAAAATGTGCCGTTGTCATGGAGACATGTAGTCACTAAATTCACCATACCTTCTTGTCAGGCGTGTCCTACTGTTGCCTACTTTACCTATGCATGTTCCTTTCTATTTATCATTATTTGAAGTATTCATGTTCTCAATTATTAGATTTCTTTTCGACTTTTCTTCCCCAACTATCCCTTATAAAGCGCTACTGTTTGAAACGCCCATATTTAAGATTACTATCAATTGTACAATGTCTCAATAAAATATGTTTTATGTCTCCGTTAATTGATCACTCTTCCACCCAGGATTTTACAAGAGGGACATGCCATGTTGAGAAAGTACTTATCGCCATGACAACCGCTGTGCTGGAGGTCACGTGTCAGGGATTGTCAACCAATCAGCAACTACGTCTTGCATACGTTCTTTGTTGTTTGTTTCTTTTTATTAAAGTTATGGAAAGCACATAAGTCTCTTTGTGTGAATATGTAGATGTGTGTACATACTTGAATTGACATGTTTTCAAACATGTGCCATCTGTTTATCCTCAACAACCCATCGCACGTATACATCTGCTACCATTGTTTTTTTCTACTTATTCTACATGTCCCATTAGTTCTATAAATTGATCATACATGTCCCATTAGTTCTATAAATTGATCATACATGTACCATTAGTTCTATAAATTGATCATACACGTTCCATTAGTTCTATAAATTGATCATACACGTCCCATTAGTTCTATAAATTGATCATACATGTCCCATTAGTTCCATAAATCTATCATACACGTCCCATTAGTTCTATAAATTGATCATACACGTCCCATTAGTTCTATAAATTGATCATACATGTCCCATTAGTTCTATAAATTGATCATACATTTGCCATTAGTTCTATAAATTGATCATACATATCCCATTAGTTCTATAAATGTATCATACATTTGCCATTAATTCTATAAATGTATCATACATTTGTCATTAATTCTATAAATGTATCATACATTTGTCATTAATTCTATAAATTTATCATACACTTGTCAATAGTACTATACATTTATTATGCAGACCCCATTATTTCTAGAAATGCATCATAAATGCTCCATTATCTTCATGATCACATCCCATATGTCTCATTGGTGCCTTAAATTGATCATATTTCCACATCGACTCCATCATTCACAGCTATGGTATCATCAACATTGGTGCCTTAAATTGATCATATTTCCATATTGACTCATCATTCACAGCTATGGTATCATCAACATTGGTGCCTTAAATTGATCATATTTCCACATTGACTCCATCATTCACAGCTATGGTATCATCAACATTGGTGCCTTAAATTGATCATATTTCCACATTGACTCATCATTCACAGCTATGGTATCATCAACATTGGTGTCTTAAATTGATCATATTTCCACATTGACTCCATCATTCACAGCTATGGTATCATCAACATTGGTGCTTTAAATTGATCATATTTCCCTATTGACTCCATCATTCACAGCTATGGTATCATCAACATTGGTACCTTAAATTGATCACATTTCCACATTGACTCCATCATTCACAGCTATGGTATCATCAACATTGGTGCCTTAAATTGATCATATTTCCACATTGACTCATCATTCACAGCTATGGTATCATCAACATTGGTGCTTTAAATTGATCATATTTCCACATTGACTCATCATTCACAGCTATGGTATCATCAACATTGGTGCCTTAAATTGATCATATTTCCACATTGACTCATCATTCACAGCTATGGTATCATCAACATTGGTGCCTTAAATTGATCATATTTCCACATTGACTCATCATTCACAGCTATGGTATCATCAACATTGGTGCCTTAAATTGATCATATTTCCACATTGACTCATCATTCACAGCTATGGTATCATCAACATTGGTGCCTTAAATTGATCATATTTCCACATTGACTCATCATTCACAGCTATGGTATCATCAACATTGGTGTCTTAAATTGATCATATTTCCACAATTACTCCATCATTCACAGCTATGGTATCATCAACATTGGTGCTTTAAATTGATCATATTTCCCTATTGACTCCATCATTCACAACTATGGTATCATCAACATTGGTACCTTAAATTGATCACATTTCCACATTGACTCCATCATTCACAGCTATGGTATCATCAACATTGGTGCCTTAAATTGATCATATTTCCACATTGACTCATCATTCACAGCTATAGTATCATCAGCATCGTTTCTTATGCAAAAATAAAAGTTATTGTTTTGTTCATGCCATCACCAACACATGCCTTCTCACCTTGTGTTCTCTTGAAGTTCTGTGATGTTATTAACACAATGCCTCTTGTAGTTCAGATGTTGGCGTTCATGAAGGGAATACCTTAGGTTAACATAGTTCAGATGTTGGTGTTGATTGAGGGAATACCTTAGGTTACAATAGTTCAGATATTGGTGTTGATGAAGGTAATACCTTAGGTTAACATATTTCAGATGGTGTCGTTGATGAAGGGAATGCCTTAAGTTACAATAGTTCAGATATTGGTGTTGATGAAGGTAATACCTTAGGTTAACATATTTCAGATGTTGGCGTTGATGAAGGTAATACCTTAGGTTACAATAGTTCAGATATTGGTGTTGATGAAGGTAATACCTTAGGTTACAATAGTTCAGATATTGGTGTTGATGAAGGTAATACCTTAAGTTACAATAGTTCAGATATTGGTGTTGATGAAGGTAATACCTTAAGTTACAATAGTTCAGATGTTGGCGTTGATGAAGGTAATACCTTAGGTTAACATATTTCAGATGTTGGCGTTGATGAAGGGAATGCCTTAGGTTAAAATAGTTTTAACATTTTATATTTTTTGGTAGATTGAACACAATATCCGAAGTTGAAATAATCAAGTTTGTGTTTGACTTGTATCAACAGCATATCTGCTGCTTGCATGTTCCAACTTGTTATTGTTCTCCCTACCACAATGTCTCATAATAAATTGCTGACATGTTTGATGCGCCTGACATCATCCATATAATGTCACATGTTAACTGTAATTATATTGATAAGTTTGTGCTTATTTCACACACTGGTTCATAATAACAAGATTTGCTATTGACAAGATAGAGAGTATCTCGACACGGAAGCCAGCTCGTATCTAATGGGTTAAGGCAAAGAAATGCAAATGAATGCATAAAAATGTAAAGCTGCATTAAAGCTAAATGTGAGGAAAAATAAAAAAAATAGAAAAAAAAAATGGTATGTTAGAAGCTTTACGTGATTAGTGGACGACACAGATTAAACAACACACACACGGATATGTGAGTAAAACTAATCACGAAACATCCAAAACAAAAATAATCGAAATATGTCTTCCCTGTGTGTCAGGCCGAGGTCAAAATGAAAAGGAAATGGTAACCTGAGTGTGGCTGTCGTGAATGTGCAGAAATGTGCGCAAATGCACACAGAACCAGAGGAGTTCACACAGGGGTCAGCTCGTATCTAATGCTGTTACCACTAATGAAGATATTGCACATAAATCTGGATGGGACTTTCTTTCAGAAACGGGGCGACCAGGAATTGACCAAACAGGAGAAACAATAAATCAAGAAATGGCGGGTTCGGAGGCCGCGATAGCTAAGTGGTTAGTGAACTGGACTACAAAGGACAAGGGGCAGGGTTCGATCCCAACCGAAGGCTTCCGGTTTCACCCAGCCTTTAATGGGTGCCGGGTTTTTTTCTGGGACAGTAAAGCGGCACGGGCGTAATACCGACCAATATACCTCAACAATCATGTGCCGAAAAGTCTGTAAAATTTATTATCACTAACACCATATTTCCTATACGAGACTTGGCGTGACGGGGGTACTTTGCTTTTTTTATGGCGGGTTCTGTATTGAGACTCCCTGTAGCTTCATCATGCCAGGGTTTCAAGCTGTGGAGGGGACAGACCAATAATTGCAGTGTTGCTGTAAAGCTGGTAACAGAAGTAGTGATTAGTGACGTACACTACTACAAGCTATGGTGACAGTTTTGCAAAAATAGGGTCAGCAAAATACCGACGTTTCGGCCTACATGATGCCTTCTTCAGAGAACGAGAACAACACGAACGGACAACGAAATAAAGATCAATGCTACTACATCTAGAATGAGCGGTGCAGGTAAATCAAGGAGAAACAAAGAGGGACAAGGAATGAAATTATACAACGAAAGAGAGATGTACTACATGCAGGAGGATAAAAATGGATAATATACCAAAATTAGTGAGCTAAAACATATTTAAAAATGAAACCGAGACTTAACTGAGGCACGATCCAAAAGCTTCCAGCGAGTAGGTGATGTCTGCGAGTAGACGAGTCAAATATGATGAGGCATGAGAGGGGAGGAGGGAGGACCAGTCACGTGATAAACTGTCATGCCATGACAGATGTTTTTGCACAAACAACTAATACTTTAGTATTACTAACTCATAGTTGACATGTCAGTTACCTAACTCACTATTCACTGTGGACGTTCTAGTTTCGGTCATTCATTGTTTCAATGTTATCGTCGAGTGTTAATCTGCAGTGGTTCTCACAATATGTTCACATTGATACCCCATGTGCAATGTACTCTTGATGTTAGTAAAATGGTTGTCATTAAAATAGTTACCGTCTTTTGTGAATGCTTGTTTGTTGTCATTTAAAGTAATGCACCAGTCAAGTCATAGGCTGACCTGCAAGGGGGAGTACAGGCTGTCGAAACTGTGCTGAGAGGCCAGAGGTCACGATGTGGTATACTGGTTAGAGTCAGTGGCATGTCGCAGGTCAGAGTGGGGTTTCTCAGGCCACTTTCTCTAGTGACGTCATGAAGTGCTATCTGCTGTCGGCTTGAAGGTTTCACAGCTGGATCGGACAATGTTCATGATAGATTACCATTATCCTAATGAACTCTTATTATCGTGACATACTCTTATTCATCATCATCGAGTGCCATCTCCGCAACGAAGGTTGACTACCATGGAGCGCCATTCTGCTCTGTCTCTTGATCTGATGGTACAGGTTGTCATAGGCTGGTTTGTCCATCTTTTGATGATACTCGTCCATGTTAGTCTTGGTCTGCCTCTGCCTCTGTTGCCTTGTATTTTCCACTCCAGGATTACTTTTAATAGGCTGTTGTGTCTTTTAACATGCCCCAAAAATCGCATTTATCTTGTTTGAATTGTGTTTAGTAGTTCTCTTTTCATTTTTAGTTGTTTTAAGACTTCATCGTTTGTTTTCTTTTCCTTCCATCCAATTCTACGTGTCCTTCTATATATCCACATTTCAAAGGCTTCAATTCTCTGTTCTGTTTTCTTGTCTAATGTCCATGTTTCTGCACCATTTAGGAATATTGAGAAGATGTAACATTTTGCTATTCTTAGTTTTAGCCCTGGTGTTATTTGTTTTGATGTTAGTATGTTCTTCATGACATTAAAATTACTTTTTGCCATTCCTACTCTTTTGTTTATTTCAGTTGTACATTTTCCATCACTGGCTATAGTATGTCCAAGGTAGTTGTAGTTCTGAACTGTCTCCAGGTCTATTCCTTCTATTTTTATAACCAGTTGTGGGTTTTGAGTATTGTCTTTGTTTATGATCACAGTTTTAGTCTTTTGATATTCATATCTAGTCCATATTTTTTGCTTGTCATGTTTATTTCATTAAGTAATTGTTGTAGATCGTTTTGATTTTCTGCTAGTAGTACAGTATCATCAGCATATCTTAGGTTATTGATTATCTTTCCATTAATGTTTAGACCTGGCATCTCAGTGATGTTTTTAAAGATTTTCTCAGTGTATAAATTGAACAAGCTTGGTGATAGGATGCATCCCTGTCTAACTCCTCTTTTTATATCAATGGGTGTAGAGTTCTCTTTGTTATATTTTATTATTACTGTTTGCTCCCAGTTTAGATTACATATTAGTCGTATGTCCATACTCTTGTTATCGTGATAGATTCTCTGCCAATTCTCTGAATGATACATGACAATGTTTCCAGCGTGAATAGACGACAAACGATAGAAGCCGACAATCTTACAAAATCATAACAAGTAATAATTTGTTTTTCCTTGACTGTAACAATGCGCGGTATCGACACTTTAAAAACGATATATTCCAAAAGTATCGATTTCATAACGGAACTCCAATGTGTAATATAAACATGTGGTTCCAATGTGTAATATAAGCATGTGGTTCCAATGTGTAATATAAGCATGTGGTTCCAATGTGTAATATAAGCATGTGGTTCCAATGTGTAATATAAACATGTGGTTCCAATGTGTAATATAAGCATGTGGTTCCAATGTGCAATATAAACATGTGGTTCCAATGTGTAATATAAACATGTGGTTCCAATGTGTAATATAAACATGTGGTTCCAATGTGTAATATAAACATGTGGTTCCAATGTGTAATATAAGCATGTGGTTTCAATGTGTAATATAAACATGTGGTTAGACTGTGCTCTTAAACTAAACTAATCAATTGTTGATAAGAGTAGAAGTAGAGGGTAAGCTGTCGTTTGAGCGCCAATTGACGAAGAGCTTTCATATAAGGAGATCATTGATTAAGTTACAAGAACCGATTGACCCCTGCAGTCAAGGATTAAAGCAAATGAGAGGCGGGTTGGAGATGTCCGGTTGGAGATGTCCGGCGTTAGTTGCGGTCGTGCTGAGCAACGGGACAGAGGTTGTTCTATCTGGTGGTTTTCACCTTCCTGGCAATAATTTTTTAATAAAAATCATAAATAGAAACAAGAATAAGAGTTCTTAAATGTTATGTAGAGCCAATCTTAACATATGGATGTGAATCATGGACAATAGGACAACAAACAAGAAAATCACTGGAGTCTGTAGAAATGTGGTTTTACAGAAGAATGTTGAGAGTACCATGGACAGCTAAGAAGAGTAATGGAAATGTTCTGAAAAGAGGTCAAAGCAAAAAAAGAGAGCTAATTTCCAATATTAGGAAGAAACAATCATCATTTTTTGGCCATTTTAATGAGAAGAGAACATCTGAAATATATTGTAACAACTGAAAAAATTAAGGGACGAACAGATAGAGGGAAGCAAAGATAAAAAATACCAGACAGCTCAGGAGAATGGCTTGGCAGAAGGTCAACAACAGAAGTGATAAATAACTGTCGAGATCGAAAGTTGTGGAGAGACATGATCACCTACGCCAACCGGCCCGGTACTTGATGATGATGATAATGATGTATACGGGGGTCTGAGGGTTAACAACAAGATTAGAGGTTTACTTCCGGCCAGCGAACCCAAGTGAGGTCACCAAGGGAGATAAGAAACGAGGAGAAACGCAATGCTGTCATTGATGTGTGAGAATAATTTGAGTGGAGGAAAAGTAAATTGTGCCAGTTTGGAGAATCTAGTTATCTATAATATCGTGATATATCTATCTGGTCTATTGGTGTCAGGTCGGGTAATTTTACATGCTACTGTATGCAGTAAACAATAGAACATTTGCTAGGAGAATCTGTCAACATACAGATAGTAATAGCATAGACATTTGTTAGGAGAATCTGTCAACATACAGACAGTAATAGACATAGACATTTGTTAGGAGAATCTGTTAACATACAGACAGTAATAGCATAGACATTTGTTAGGAGAATCTGTCAACATACAGACAGTAATAGACATAGACATTTGTTAGGAGAATCCGTCAACATACAGACAGTAATAGCATAGACATTTGTTAGGAGAATCTGTCAACATACAGATAGTAATAGCATAGACATTTGTTAGGAGAATCTGTCAACATACAGATAGTAATAGCATAGACATTTGTTAGGAGAATCTGTCAACATACAGACAGTAATAGACACAGATATTTACTATGAGAGTCTGTCAACATACAGACAGTAATAGACACAGACATTTACTAGGAGAGTCTGTCAACATACAGACAGTAATAGCATAGACATTTGTTAGGAGAATCTGTCAACATACAGATAGTAATAGCATAGACATTTGTTAGGAGAATCTGTCAACATACAGATAGTAATAGACATACATTTGTGAGGAGAATATGCCAACATACAACAATAATATACAGAAACATTTGTCAGGTGAGTCTGTCAACATTCAGACAGATGAAAGACATGCCGGAAAAGACAGGCACTGAATACAGACAGAGATTTACTACAGAATGTTACCAGGGGAAACAGAGACAGAGGGATTTTACCAGCCAGTCAGTCAGTCAAATACATCAACCTGAGGAATAGGTAGAACAGGCTAGCGTAGGGCGTGATATTGATGGGCCGTACAGGTTGAGTTTACAAAGTAACTTGGCAAGAAGTTTACGGTGACGGATTCAACAAGTGAAGGTGATAATTACAGACGGTCACAGGACGATGATAATTACAGACGGTCACAGGTAAGGTGATAATTACAGACGGTCACAGGAAGGTGATAATTACAGAAGTTCACAAAAAAATGATAAATACAGCGGGTCACGGAAAAGTGAAATTTACAGCAGGTCACAAGAAGGTGATAATTACAGCAGGTCACAAGAAGGTGACAATTACAGCAGGCCATAAGAAGGTGATAATTACAGCAGGTCACAAGAAGGTGATAATTACAGCAGGTCACAAGAAGGTGATAATTACAGCAGGTCACAAGAAGGTGATAATTACAGCAGGTCACCAGAAGGTGATAATTACAGCAGGTCACAGAAAAATACGATTATTACAATTCATTATCTTCGACATTGAACGTCCGACTGTGATGGTCGACGTGGACGTAGATGTGAGACTAGCATTGATTAGTCATTAACATGGAGACTAGCATTGATTAGTCATTAACATTGAGACTAGCATTGATTAGTCATTAACATGGAGACTAGCATTGATTAGTCATTAACATTGAGACTAGCATTGATTAGTCATTAACATTGAGACTAGCATTGATTAGTCATTAACATGGAGACTAGCATTGATTAGTCATTAACATTGAGACTAGCATTGATTAGTCATTAACATTGAGACTAGCATTGATTAGTCATTAACATTGAGACTAGCATTGATTAGTCATTAACATTGAGACTAGCATTGATTAGTCGTTAACATTGAGACTAGCATTGATTAGTCATTAACATTGAGACTAGCATTGATTAGTCGTTAACATTGAGATTAGCATTGATTAGTCGTTAACATTGAGACTAGCATTGATTAGTCATTAACATTGAGACTAGCATTGATTAGTCATTAACATTGAGACTAGCATTGATTAGTCATTAACATTGAGACTAGCATTGATTAGTCATTAACATTGAGACTAGCATTGATTAGTCATTAACATTGAGACTTGCATTGATTAGTCATTAACATTGAGACTAACATTGATTAGTCATTAACATTGAGACTAGCATTGATTAGTCATTAACATTGAGACTAGCATTGATTAGTCATTAACATTGAGACTAGCATTGATTAGTCATTAACATTGAGACTAGCATTGATTAGTCGTTAACATTGAGATTAGCATTGATTAGTCGTTAACATTGAGACTAGCATTGATTAGTCATTAACATTGAGACTAGCATTGATTAGTCATTAACATTGAGACTAGCATTGATTAGTCATTAACATTGAGACTAGTATTGATTAGTCATTAACATTGAGACTAGCATTGATTAGTCATTAACATTGAGACTTGCATTGATTAGTCATTAACATTGAGACTAACATTGATTAGTCATTAACATTGAGACTAGCATTGATTAGTCATTAACATTGAGACTAGCATTGATTAGTCATTAACATTGAGACTAGCATTGATTAGTCATTAACATTGAGACTAGCATTGATTAGTCATTAACATTGAGACTAGCATTGATTAGTCATTAACATTGAGACTAGCATTGATTAGTCATTAACATTGAGACTAGCATTGATTAGTCATTAACATTGAGACTAGCATTGATTAGTCATTAACATTGAGACTAGCATTGATTAGTCATTAACATTGAGACTAGCATTGATTAGTCATTAACATTGAGACTAGCATTGATTAGTCATTAACATTGAGACTAGCATTGATTAGTCATTAACATTGAGACTAGCATTGATTAGTCATTAACATTGAGACTAGCATTGATTAGTCATTAACATTGAGACTAGCATTGATTAGTCATTAACATTGAGACTAGCATTGATTAGTCATTAACATTGAGACTAGCATTGATTAGTCATTAACATTGAGACTAGCATTGATTAGTCATTAACATTGAGACTAGCATTGATTAGTCATTAACATTGAGACTAGCATTGATTAGTCATTAACATTGAGACTAACATTGATTAGTCATTAACATTGAGACTAGCATTGATTAGTCATTAACATTGAGACTAGCATTGATTAGTCATTAACATTGAGACTAGCATTGATTAGTCATTAACATTGAGACTAGCATTGATTGCTGTTGGCAATAGATTTGGAGCACCAACCGTCTAGTCTCGATTTCTTGAAACTGTTTTGTTGGTCAGCGCGTAAGATGACGAGATGTATGTGATCACTGGTGGAGAGGCAAGAGAGAATGAATCAAGTGAACAGCAATGACAGAAGGATGGAGATCAAGGTCCGGCTAGGAAATACAGTAGATAAAGAATAGTATGGAGTAGAAGTAGAAGTATAGATGCTTGGGAGGACGGCACGGACAGCGCTAAGAGACAGACCTTTGAAGGATGAAGTAGACAAGACGAGACAGACCTTTGAAGGATGAAGTAGACAAGACGAGACAGACCTTTGAAGGATGAAGTAGACAAGACGAGGCAGACCTTTGAAGGATGAAGTAGACAAGACAAAGCAGACCTTTGAAGGATGAAGTAGACAAGACGAGGCAGACCTTTGAAGGATGAAGTAGACAAGACGAGGCAGACCTTTGAAGGATGAAGTAGACGTGACGAGGCAGACCTTTGAATGATGAAGTAGACAAGACGAGGCAGACCTTTGAAGGATGAAGTAGACAAGACGAGGCAGACCTTTGAAGGATGAAGTAGACGTGACGAGGCAGACCTTTGAATGATGAAGTAGACAAGACGAGGCAGACCTTTGAATGATGAAGTAGACAAGACGAGGCAGACCTTTGAAGGATGAAGTAGACAAGACGAGGCAGACCTTTGAAGGATGAAGTAGACAAGACGAGGCAGACCTTTGAAGGATGAAGTAGACGTGACGAGGCAGGCCTTTGAAGGATGAAGTAGACAAGACGAGGCAGACCTTTGAAGGATGAAGTAGACAAGACGAGGCAGACCTTTGAAGGATGAAGTAGACAAGACAAAGCAGACCTTTGAAGGATGAAGTAGACAAGACGAGACAGACCTTTGAAGGATGAAGTAGACAAGACGAGGCAGACCTTTGAAGGATGAAGTAGACAAGACGAGGCAGACCTTTGAAGGATGAAGTAGACAAGACGAGGCAGACCTTTGAAGGATGAAGTAGACAAGACGAGGCAGACCTTTGAAGGATGAAGTAGACAAGACGAGACAGACCTTTGAAGGATGAAGTAGACAAGACGAGGCAGACCTTTGAAGGATGAAGTAGACGTGACGAGGCAGACCTTTGAAGGATGAAGTAGACGTGACGAGGCAGACCTTTGAAGGATGAAGTAGACGTGACGAGGCAGACCTTTGAAGGATGAAGTAGACAAGACGAGGCAGACCTTTGAAGGATGAAGTAGACGTGACGAGGCAGACATTTGAAGGATGAAGTAGACGTGACGAGGCAGACCTTTGAAGGATGAAGTAGACGTGACGAGGCAGACCTTTGAAGGATGAAGTAGACAAGACGAGGCAGACCTTTGAAGGATGAAGTAGACGTGACGAGGCAGACCTTTGAATGATGAAGTAGACAAAACGAGGCAGACCTTTGAAGGATGAAGTAGACAAGACGAGACAGACCTTTGAAGGATGAAGTAGACAAGACAAAGCAGACCTTTGAAGGATGAAGTAGACAAGACGAGGCAGACCTTTGAAGGATGAAGTAGACAAGACGAGGCAGACCTTTGAAGGATGAAGTAGACGTGACGAGGCAGACCTTTGAATGATGAAGTAGACAAGACGAGGCAGACCTTTGAAGGATGAAGTAGACAAGACGAGACAGACCTTTGAAGGATGAAGTAGACAAGACAAAGCAGACCTTTGAAGGATGAAGTAGACAAGACGAGGCAGACCTTTGAATGATGAAGTAGACGTGACGAGGCAGACCTTTGAATGATGAAGTAGACAAGACGAGGCAGACCTTTGAATGATGAAGTAGACAAGACAAAGCAGACCTTTGAAGGATGAAGTAGACAAGACAAAGCAGACCTTTGAAGGATGAAGTAGACAAGACGAGGCAGACCTTTGAAGGATGAAGTAGACAAGACGAGACAGACCTTTGAAGGATGAAGTAGACAAGACAAAGCAGACCTTTGAAGGATGAAGTAGACAAGACAAAGCAGACCTTTGAAGGATGAAGTAGACAAGACGAGGCAGACCTTTGAATGATGAAGTAGACGAGACGAGGCAGACCTTTGAAGGATGAAGTAGACAAGACAAAGCAGACCTTTGAAGGATGAAGTAGACAAGACAAAGCAGACCTTTGAAGGATGAAGTAGACAAGACGAGGCAGACCTTTGAAGGATGAAGTAGACGAGACGAGGCAGACCTTTGAAGGATGAAGTAGACAAAACGAGGCAGACCTTTGAAGGATGAAGTAGACGAGACGAAGCAGACTTTTAATGGATGAAGTAGACAAGACGTTGGTTGCTTTATTTGTTAGTGAACAAGGAAGAAAGAACAAAAACATGTGAGCAAGGTAGCCTGTACGGATCGTCAGGAAAGTGATGAGCGCCGGGATCTATGACGTCAACTTCTGAAAATAACAAGTTTTGTGTTGACGCTGGCACTGCTGTCACTGAGTCTGAGCCATGTAGGAGCGCTATAATGCCCTGGCTTATGTGTAGGAGCGCTATAATGCCCTGGCTTATGTGTAGGAGCGCTATAATGCCCTGGCTTATTGGTAAGGGCGTTATAGCGCCTGGCTTATGTGTAGGAGCGCTATAATACCCTTGCTTATTGGTAAGGGCGTTATAGCGCTCTGGCTTATTGGTAAGGGTGTTATAGCGCCCTGGCTTATGTGTAGGAGCGCTATAATACCCTGGCTTATTGGTAAGGGCGTTATAGCGCCCTAGCTTATGTGTAGGAGCGCTATAATGCCCTGGCTTATTGGTAAGGGCGTTATAGCGCTCTGGCTTATGTGTAGGAGCGCTATAATGCCCTGGCTTATTGGTAAGGGTGTTATAGCGCCCTGGCTTATGTGTAGGAGCGCTATAATGCCCTGGCTTATTGGTAAGGGCGTTATAGCGCCCTGGCTTATGTGTAGGAGCGCTATAATACCCTGGCTTATTGGTAAGGGCGTTATAGCGCTCTGGCTTATTGGTAAGGGCGTTATAGCGCCCTGGCTTATGTGTAGGAGCGTTATAATGACTTGGCTTATGAGCATATATGGCCCCTTTGGCGTGACCTTGACAGACGTTCAGTAGCAAGCAGCCATGATAAGTCAGTAGTTTAGTAAACATTTCAGTGTCTTAAACTGGATGCTGATTTGCTGAACAGCTTCTCATGTGGCTGAATCAGCAAATATTGGACAGACATATCCGGCCACAGAAGGAACAAGATGTCTTCCTGGTGTCTGGCCTCGTCTCCTTTCTCCTGCGCCTTTTGTCTTATAAATTTGATATCAGCACCGCCTCGAAGATGCTGCACCATTCAGCACCGCCTCGGAGATGCTGCACCATTCAGCACCGCCTCGGAGATGCTGCACCATTTTTGTTATTTGTGTTCTCCATGTGCTACAATCTGCAGCCAGGTTTTCAAAGTTTCTTTCACTGTCACATAATTCCCTCAAGGAAGTCCCGCAAACATTCTTATATCTCAGCACTGGTCTGCCCTTTTGTCTCTTTCCATCCATGAGCTCACCATACAATGTCAGGGAATGCCAATGTTTGCCTCTCTTTCCATCCATGAGCTCACCATACAATGTCAGGGAATGCCAATGTTTGCCTCTCTTTCCATCCATGAGCTCACCATACAATGTCAGGGAATGCCAATGTTTGTCTCTCTTTCCATCCATGAGCTCACCATACAATGTCAGGGAATGCCAATGTTTGTCTCTCTTTCCATCCATGAGCTCACCATACAATGTCAGGGAATGCCAATGTTTGTCTCTCTTTCCATCCATGAGCTCACCATACAATGTCAGGGAATGCCAATGTTTGTCTCTCTTTCCATCCATGAGCTCACCATACAATGTCAGGGAATGCCAATGTTTGTCTCTCTTTCCATCCATGAGCTCACCATACAATGTCAGGGAATGCCAATGTTTGCCTCTCTTTCCATCCATGAGCTCACCATACAATGTCAGGGAATGCCAATGTTTGCCTCTCTTTCCATCCATGAGCTCACCATACAATGTCAGGGAATGCCAATGTTTGCCTCTCTTCTTATATGACCAGCTACCTTAGTCTCTGACTCCTAAATGTTGCCATGATGGATGAGAGTTTGGCTCTTTGTAAGACATTAGAGTTGGTTACTTTGTCCTGCCATTCGATGTTCATAATATTTCGAAGGCAACTTACAACCTGTTTAACCTTTTCTCCTGCCCTGTATAGGTAGTCCAAGTTTCAGATCCATATACAAGTGTACTAAGCATGCAACTGCAGTAAATTTGAATCTTAGTCCTGAATGTTAATTGGGTGTTGGCCCATGCTCTTATCTTTAAGTTTACTAAGTATAGAAGCTGCCTTTCCGATTCGGGAATTTGTTTCTTCTTCAAGTGAGACAGTGGATGTGACCATAGAACCGAGATTGGTGAACTTTTTCACAGATTCAAGGGCTATGTTATTTAATTATATAGCTGCGGGGCTGGCTACGCCTTGTTGAAGTACCACAGGCTTCTGTCTACTTACTAACAGGTAGAATAAATCACATGATCTAGCTAGATTGTCAATCATTGACTGCAGGACGGATTCATCATGAGCAACCAGTGCTGCATCATCAGTAAATAGAAGCTCCTTGATTAGGGTCTCAGTTGTTTTAAATTTAGACCTCAGACGTGCAAGATTGAATAAGAAGCCGTCAGATCTTGTACGGATGTAGATGTATCCAGAGACGGTTTCAAACACATTGTGTAGAAGAGCAGACTAGAAGCCGTCAGATCTTGTACGGATGTAGATGTCTCCAGAGACGGGTTCAAACACATTGTGTAGAAGAGCAGACTAGAAGCCGTCAGATCTTGTACGGATGTAGATGTCTCCAGAGACGGTTTCAAACACATTGTGTAGAAGAGCAGACAAACATTTTCCGAACAGAGTAAGGGCAAGGACATATCCTTGACTCCACAGTTCATCTCAAAGGGCTGGGAAGATCTACCGTCGAACTGGATGATGGCAGACATATTGTTGTGAAACAACTTGATCAGCTCAAGTAATGTAGGAGGGCAGCCAACATTTTTCAGCGCCCTGTATAGACCTGCTCTTTTCACTGTGTCAAATACCTTTGTGAGATCAACAAAGGCTATAAATAGAGGTCTTCTCTATTCCTTGCATTTACCCTGCAACTGGCGGAGAGTAACAATCATATCGGTGGTTCACCGTCCAGCTCTAAACCCGCACTGGGACTCAGGAAGGATCCGTTCCGCCAGTTGATGTTGGCGCTTTAAACAAAGTTGTTCCAAATGCCTTTCCACTTATACTCAATATGGAGATACCTCTATAATTGTAACAGTTGCCCGAGTCCCCTTTTTTGTGAAGTCACCATCTTGGCATATTTCATGTCCTGGGGTATGTCTATTTCTCCAGCATTGGACAAGGACTTTGTAGAGGTGGAGCAGGAGGGATTCAAGATTTTTCTTGAACACTTCAGCGCTAAAACACACTTCCACATGCCACTCCTCCACTAAAACACACTTCCACATGTCACTCCTTCTGTAGCAGTGATTAGAGAGTGGTATGATAAGATGGGAGTGTGTGAGAGAAGCGGAGGAAAAGGGTGAAAGGGTAACTAAACACAGAATAGTCGAGTTCACGGGGAGACGTGATGAGTAGTGAAAACATCTTAGGGACATCGTGTTGCACGGGGAGTATGAGACGCAGTTGGGGTGAGTTAGGACATGTAAAAGGGAAGATGATTGGTTGGAGGGAAAAAGTTAGAGAAAAGAATCGGTTAGAAAGTCATTGGAGATAGAACGACAGTAGAGTGCGGGCAGTGGTTTGTTGGACAGTGATACCGCGAGTAGGATGAGTGGTCGACATCTGGATGACAGAACGTGTGTGTGTGGCAGAGGTATGGATCATCCTCTTTGTATGCGTAGTGCTATAGTAGTGCTATAGTAGTGCTAGGTGGACTAGGCATGATATTAGATTAGAGTGTGTAGTGTAGAGTCATGAAAAGTTAGAGACAATGGAAGAAATAGTCTCAGTGGTTATGCTTGAGCCTACTTGTGCTATTTAGTAGTGCTGTGTAATTTAGCAGAGAGAGAAAAACATTTAGTGCTAGTGAACAGAACAGTGTTCCAGTGTCACGCTGGTAATAGGTGTGATATTAAATTAGAGCGGAGCAGTGTAGCTTCATGAACACTTAGAGACAAAAATTCGGGCACAGCCAGGTAGGAGTTCTCCCGACATATTGGGGAAGTCATGGACAATAGGATCAGGTGAAGGTAGGCGAGACAGGCCTTGCCTCCTTGACAAATTCAATACCAATGGTGTCATTCTAGGCACGAACAGCCAACACGTATAGGAGGCTTGCAGTGCCACTGTTGCTCTTAAACCTCACTGAAACGAGGCCCGGTGAGTTCCAGGCAACGGTGTATTAGTAATAACGTTCTTGATGTCATTGTGAATATGTGAATTGTGGAGATGCTTGGCATCAATCATTAAACTTCACAGTGTGTTTTACATTGGTGTTCCTTGAATGCTTTATAGCCTAAGACCGGTGTTTGTCTGTGCCTAAGGACGAACGATACCTGGGGAGGGCGACCAGGCCCGTTCTTGAAGCAGAAGCAGTCCTTCCATCAACAGCGCGAAGTGCTAAAGTAGGCAACCACATCGATCATACAAGGAGCTATAGTCCGTTCAGAAATTAATAATCACACCTGAATTAGTTTTGCGTGATAACCGTTTAGTTATTTTGCTTTCAAAATTTGCATGCAATCTTAGAATATTGATGACGTTATAGAAATATGTTTTGCTCTGAGAAATTTGATCTAGTTTAAATGTTTTCTTCTTTATGCTATATTAAAGTCACCCTGTTCGAATTTGACACCATTTTAGGATATATACATTAATTTGGTGCGGTCGTTCACGTAAAATAGTTTGGCTATTGCAGAAACACTAACTTCAGGAAAATCCCGTGCACAAAACTGAATTGTTATTGAACGACATGACGCACCACGGCCTGGGCATTAATTACCGAAGGGAAGGCGTAACTTTATTAATTTTGTGAAGACTCAGTAGACAATTTGTTGACTTTAAATACCAACATTTATATCTAAATTACAATGAGTTTGAAATGCAAATTTATAACTATGCAAAAGGTTACTTTTTTACTATATAAGCACTTCCTTAGGGAATCCAAGATGGGGCATTTATATTGTGATATTCATGACCCAGAGAGACCTTCATGCATAGTCATGGATAATGCATCATACCACAATGTCGTATCAGAGGAAGACAAAGTGCCTACTGCATCAAATACAAAAGAGCAAATTAGGACATGGCTTGCGAATGAAAATGTCAAATTTGACGACACGTATTTAAAACCCGAATTGTTACAACTTGTGAAGAATACGAATAAGAAAAAGGTGTACCATGTTGACAAAATCATTGAGAAATACGGCCACACCTCTCTTCGACTCCCTGCATATCATGCGCACCTTAATCCAATCGAACTTGTCTGGGCTCACGTCAAAGGACAAGTTGCAGAACAGAACAGGACGTTTAAAATATGTGATATTGAAGTTCTGACACGCGAGTCTCTCTCAAAAATAGACATTCCATTCTGGAAGAAGTGTGTTGATCATGTGCTGCGGGTGGAAGATGAGTACTGGAAACGAGATGGATTACTATTTGTCCAGCCAGTAATGATTATCAACCTCTTGGAATCTTCAGATTCGGAATGATTAAAATTAAGATGAATTCAATTCCAGCTGCAGTTAGGACGTCCTGGGTCTAATGGTGACCGAAGGACAAGACTAATTGTAACCAATTGAATTCATGTTTGCAAATGCACATAACGAACAACACCCACAATTAAGCACTATGTAAATACGCCTCTGACAAGAATTGCAGTAACCTGGAAAATTTAACACGATTACTGTAAACTCTAAAATGTGAATCAACTTGTGTGATATCGTCATAAAAGATCAAAGGAATTCGCTGATGTGCAAAATCTGTTGTCTTTGTGGAATAAAAAATATCAAAATCTTTGCGTCATCAATATTCTAAGATTGCATGCAAATTTTGAAACCAAAATAACAAGTGGTTATCACGCAAAACTAAATCAGGTGTGATTATGAATTTCTGAACGGACTATAGTATCAATCCAGCCCATTAGCTGAGCCGCTTGGTGGCAGTAAGGAGCGGGGACCGGCATGTGTCAAGTGAGCTGACCCCGAAATTCAAGATAAGCTGTCCGGGCGAAACGCCATCGACAATCGACGTGCATGTGATGCAACGCAACATCAGTCATTGATTTCAAGCCAAGCAGTCAACAAGTGTGTCAAGGGTGTCAGAGATTCTTGGGGTCACTGGGTTCAACACGAAGGCGCGTGATTTAAGAGCTTTCTGCCTAGGAGTAAGAGGAGATCGGCTATATTACTGCTATACTTCATTAAAACACGCTTCCACATGTCACTCCTTCATTAAAACACACTTCCACATGTCACTCCTTCATTAAAACACACTTCCACATGTCACTCCTTCATTAAAACACACTTCCACATGTCACTCCTTCATTAAAACACACTTCCACATTTCACTTATCTACTAAAACACATTCACATGCCATTCCTCCACTAAAACACACTTCCACATGTCACTCCTTCATTAAAACACACTTCCACATTTCACTTATCTACTAAAACACATTCACATGCCATTCCTCCACTAAAACACACTTCCACATGCAGTTCCTTGATTAAAACACACTTCCACATGCAGTTCCTTGATTAAAACACACTTCCACATGCCACTCCTCCACTAAAACACACTTTCACATACACTCCTCAACTAAAACGCACTTTCACGTGTCACTCCTCCACTAAAACACACTTCCACATGCAATTCCTCCACTAAAACACACTCCCACATGCCACTCCTTCATTAAAACACATTTCCACATTTCACGCATCTACTAAAACACACTTCCACATGACACTTCTCCACTAAAACACACTTCCACATGCCACTTCTCCACTAAAACACACTTCCACATGTCACTTCTCCACTAAAACACACTTCTACATGCCACCCCTTCATTAAAACACACTTCCACATGTCACTTCTCCACTAAAACACACTTCTACATGCCACCCCTTCATTAAAACACACTTTCACATGCCACTCCTCCACTAAAACACACTTTCTGATGCCACACCTCCACTAAAACACACTTCCACATGCTACTCCTCCACTAAAACACACTTCCACATGCTACTCCTTCACTAAACACACTTCCATATGCCACTCCTCCACTAAAACACACTTCCACATGCTACTCCTCCACTAAAATACACTTCCACATGCTACTCCTTCACTAAACACACTTCCATATGCCACTCCTCCACTAAAACACACTTCCACATGCTACTCCTCCACTAAAACACACTTCCACATGCTACTCCTCCACTAAAACACACTTTCACATGCTACTCCTCCACTAAAACACACTTCCACATGCTACTCCTCCACTAAAATACACTTCCACATGCTACTCCTCCACTAAAACACACTTCCACATGCTACTCCTCCACTAAAACACACTTCCACATGCTACTCCTCCACTAAAACACACTTCCACATGCCACTCCTCCACTAAAACACACTTCCATATGCCACTCCTCCACTAAAACACACTTCCACATGCTACTCCTCCACTAAAACACACTTCCACATGCCACTCCTCCACTAAACACACTTCCATATGTTATTTCATCAATAAACACACTTTCTCATGCCACCCCTCCAATAAAACAAACATCCACATACACTCCTCCACCAAACACACTTCCACACGCCACTCCTCCATCAAAACACACTTCCACATGTCAATCCTCCAGTAAAACACACTTTCACATGCCACTCCTCCATGAAAACACACATCAACATGTCAATCTTCTACTAAAACACACTTTCACATATCACTCATCTACTAAAACACACTTACACATGTCACTCCTCCACTAAAACACACTTCCACATTTCACTCCTCTACTAAAACACACTTCCACATTTCACTCCTCTACTAAAACACACTTTCACATGTCACTCATCTACTAAAACACACTTCCACATTTCACTCCTCTACTAAAACGCACTTCCACATAACGCTCCCCTACTATATATCACACTTCCTCATATCACTCCTCTACTAACACAATTCCTGATGTCACTCCTCCACTTCAACACTTCCTCATATAGCTCCTCCACTAAAAAACATCTTCATGTCACTCCTCCCATAAATAACTGCTCCACTAAAACACTTCTTCATGTCCCTCCTCCACTACAATACTTCCTCATATAACTCCTCCACTAAAACACTTCTTCATGTCCCTCCTCCACTACAATACTTTCCTCATGTCCCTCCTCCACTAAAACACTTCCCCATGTCACTCCTCCCATAAATAACTGCTCCACTAAAACACTTCCTCATGTCCCTCCTCCACTAAAACACTTCTTCATCTCCCTCCTCCACTACAATACTTCCTCATGTCCCTCCTCCACTAAAACACTTCTTCATGTCTCTCCTCCACTACAATACTTCCTCATATAACTCCTCCACTAAAACAATTCCTCAAGTCCCTCCTCCACTACAATACTTTTCTCATGTCCCTCCTCCACTAAAGCACTTTCTCATATAACGCCTCCACTAAAACACTTCCTCATGTCCCTCCTCCACTAAACCACTTTCTCATATAACGCCTCCATTAAAACACTTCCTCATGTCCATCCTCCACTAAAACCCTTCCTCATATAACTCCTCCACTAAAACACTTCCTCATGTCCTCCTCCACTAAACCACTTTCTCATATAACTCCTCCACTAAAACACTTCCTCATGTCCCTCCTCCACTAAACCACTTTCTCATCTAACGCCTCCACTAAAACACTTCCTCATATAACTCCTCCACTAAAACACTTCCTCATATAACTCCTCCGCTAAAACACTTCCTCATATAACTCCTCCACTAAAACACTTCCTCATATAACTGCTCCACTAAAACACTTCCTCATGTCACGCCCCCACTAAAATACTTCCTCATATAACTCCTCCACTAAAACACTTCCTCAAATAAGTCCTCCAGTAAAACACTTTCTCATATAACTCCTCCACTAAAACACGTCCTCATATAACTCCTCCACTAAAACACTTCCTCGTATAACTACTCCACTAAAACACTTCCTCGTATAACTCCTCCACTAAAACACTTCCTCATATAACTCCTCCACTAAAACACTTCCGCATATAACTCATCCACTAAAACACTTCCTCATATCCCGCCTCCACTAAAAAACATCCTCATGTCACTCCTCTACTAAAACATTTTCTCATGTCCCTCCTCCACTAAAACACTTCCTCGTAAAACTCCTCCACTAAAACACTTCCTCACATAACTCCTCCACTAAAACACTTTCTCATATAACTCCTCCACTAAAACACTTCCTCATATAACTCCTCCACTAAAACACTTCCTCATATAACTCCTCCACTAAAACACTTCCTCATATAACTCCTCTACTAAAACACTTCCTCATATAACTCCTCCACTAAAACACTTCCTCATGTCACGCCCCCACTAAAACACTTCCTCATATAACTCCTCCACTAAAACACTTCCTCAAATAACTCCTCCAGTAAAACACTTCCGCATATAACTCATCCACTAAAACACGTCCTCATATAACTCCTCCACTAAAACACTTCCTCATATAACTCCTCCACTAAAACAGTTCCTCATGTCCCGCCTCCACTAAAAAACATCCTCATGTCACTCCTCTACTAAAACACTTCCTCATGACCCTCCTCCACTAAAACACTTCCTCATATAACTCCTCCACTAAAACACTTCCTCATGTCATTCCCCCCATAAATCACTTCCCCACTCAAACTCTCATCCACAAAGCACTTCTTCATGATAAACCAATCCCTACAAATAATCTAATTTACACTTGTTTCCCTGTGTTGTTTGAAATCTTTTACCGAGAACACAGCGCGGGGTTTAACGTTATAAAGTGATCACATGTTTTCACTTTCCCAACCATAATCTGAACGGTGTGCTGCGAGTAGCGGTTAACGCTAACACATTTACATCTAATATGGTGCCAAATATGTTCTTTCATCAGGGATTTCTCGCCGTTTCTTTCTTATGCTGGCTGATTCCGTCATATGGGAAGTATTTTTATGTATAAAAAGTTCACAGCTGTACCACGCAAACATCTTAGTTGTGTTATGTTTCTTATGTGTACAACCATAAACTATACTTAGAATGTACATGTTGTTCATTATGTGTTGTGCTAATTTTTTTTTTTTTTTTTTTTTTGTAAATTTTTTTTTTTGCCAGACCATTAAACTCTCAAGTAATTGTTGTTTCTGTCTTCCTGTCACTTTCCGTCCATTTTTGTGACTGGTACTACCTTTTTAAGGTTCCATGTATAAACATCGCTGCATGTACTAGCATTTCTCTATATACTAGTATCGTTCCATGTACTAGCAAGATTCCATGTACTAGTAACGCTCCATGTACTAGCAAGATTCCATGTACTAGTAACGCTCCATGTACTAGCAAGATTCCATGTACTAGTAACGCTCCATGTACTAGCAAGATTCCATGTACTAGTAACGCTCCATGTACTAGCAAGATTCCATGTACTAGTAACGCTCCATGTACTAGCAAGATTCCATGTACTAGTAACGCTCCATGTACTAGCAAGATTCCATGTACTAGTAACGCTCCATGTACTAGCAAGATTCCATGTACTAGTAACGCTCCATGTACTAGCAAGATTCCATGTACTAGTAACGCTCCATGTACTAGCAAGATTCCATGTACTAGTAACGCTCCATGTATTAGCAAGATTCCATGTACTTGTAACGCGCCATGTACTAGCAAGATTCCATGTACTAGTAACGCTCCATGTACTAGCAAGATTCCATGTACTAGTAACGCTCCATGTATTAGCAAGATTCCATGTACTAGTAACGCTCCATGTACTAGCAAGATTCCATGTACTTGTAATGCGCCATGTACTAGCAAGATTCCATGTACTAATAACGCTCCATGTACTAGCAAGATTCCATGTACTAGTAACGCTCCATGTACTAGCAAGATTCCATGTACTAGTAACGCTCCATGTAATATAGCTTGTTTCATAACTCGTTCCCAAATTTTAAAATCGATAGCTTTTTAACCGCTTGTTGTAAGTTGTTCAAAATTTGCATGTAAAGTTATAATGATTAGAACCCAACAGGGAATTAATTTCATTTAAAAAAAACATTTGGTTATTATTGTTGCTTATTTGATTTATATAAATTTATAACGACCCATTGATGTAGTCAAAACTTAATGTTTACAGTATTTTAAGTTAAAAATAGCGAGTAAAAATCCATACACGGTAACATTGACGTGTTTGCACGCTTTCGCCGTGGTTTTTTTTGACACAATTAGACACTTGAGAAATTGTGTGTTCCATTTCCGTTCATTCATAGGTGTGGACGTGGAACGAAAACATTTATCATGAGTCTTAAAATGAAATTCTGCAGTTTACAAAACATCGCAATAAAAATGTATGCCTATTTTTGCAGAGGCTAAACGAGGAAGATTATTTCATTCTTTAGAAAACCCTGAGAATAGGACAAGACACATTTTGGATTTATCTAAACGGTCATTTAATCGCTGGATTCAAGCACGTGACCGTCAATGTTCAAAATATACAAAATCACAAGGAAGAGCAAAAATGTTGGATAATTTCGACAGTGAACTTATTAGAAGTGAAATTCGAAAAATGTTGGGTATGAATGAAACTGTTACAATAAGAAAATTAAAAGTATCGCTGAAAAAGAACAACAGTATTGAAATATCAAAGTCTACATTATGGAGGAATGTGAGAGCTGCAGGCGTTACATTCAGAAAGTATTCCAATGGACGAAACATCATCTGTGAGAAGCCACATATAGTAGTCATGAGAAGCAAGTACTTACGTGAAGTAAAAGAGGTGCGCAAGCAAGGTTATGATATTGTGTACTTGGATGAAACATGGATCAATGCTGACCACACTAACCAAAGGGAATGGCAGTCATCAGATGGAAAGATTAAGAGATTAATACCTAGCAGCAAAGGACAGCGCTTGATAATTGCTCATGCAGGTAGTCGACAACATGGACTAATACAGAATGCAGAGCTCATTTTTCTTTCAAAATACATAGACAATCGAGATTATCACTCTGAGATGAATGGTCACATATTTAGACATTGGATTGAAAATTCTGTTCTCCCATCACTAGATCGACCATCTTGCCTAATAATGGACAATGCAGCGTACCACAACATTGTTGCACTTGAAGATAAAGTCCCGACGAAATCCAGTACAAAAGATGTTATTAAGATATGGCTCACAAAGGAGCGCATACAATTTAATAACATGTACTTAAAACCTGAATTACTATCTCTAGTAAAGCAAAAACAAAGGACAAAGATTGTTCCAAATAGATAAGATTATCCAAGAGCACGGTCATATAAGTTTGAGGCTGCCACCTTACCATGCTCATTTAAATCCAATAGAACTAATCTGGGCAAAATTAAAAGGACAGGTGGCAGATGAAAATACAACATTCAAAATATGCGATGTAAAGACTCTTGCTAATCTCGCTTTATTAAATATAGACAAAGATTATTGGGCTAAATGTGAAGACCACGTCTTAAAACAGGAAGAGGAATATTGGAAAAATGATGGTTTGTGGAATGTTCAACCCCAAACAGTTATTAATCTTTTATACTTGTCTGATTCAGAATGAAAGTATATAGCCCCCACATTGTTGGCCCCTATATTACCTTAAATTAGTTCAACAAACGGTCCTTTTCATGACCACACAACTATGAAAATTGGACATACAGGTATACCTTGATATTATCGTCCGTCCTCGAACTGAGAAGACAATACTTCTCCTGGTATTTCCCCATTACGGCCACGCCTTTACCTAGTGAAAATTAATCATAGACCAGCAACTACGGTAATTTCTATTATTTAGGGGTTCACAATTTACAATTTTGACAAACATCAAAGAAATTCACCGCTTTAAGAAAACTGCAGCTGCAATATATACATTTAAAGGGTCTTTTGCATTCTAATAACATTTGGAAAATTTCAACAGTTTTTAATAAACGGTTACTGAGCAATAGCGTTTTGAATTTGGGCAAGTGATTTCAAACGAGCTATAGATCAAATTTCTCAGAACAAAACATATTTCTATAACGTCATCAATATTCTAAGATTACATGCAAATTTTGAAAGCAAAATAACAAACGGTTATCACGCAAAACTAATTCAGGTGTGATTATGAATTTCGGAACGGACTATAGCAACACTACATGTACTAGCGATGCCCCATGTACTAGCAACACTCAATGTACTAGCAACACTCCATGAACTTGCAACATTCTATGTACTAGCGATGCCCAATGTACTAGCAACACTCCATGTACTAGAGATACTCCATGTACTAGCAACACTCCGTGTATTAGCAAAACTTCATGTACTAGCAACACTCCATGTACTAGCAACACTCCATTTACTAGCAACACTCCATGTACTAGCAACAATCCATTAACTAGCAACACTCCATGTACTAGCAACACTCCATGTACTGGCAACACTCCATGTACTGGCAACACTTCATTTACTGGCAACACTCCATGTACTGGAAACACTTCATGTAATAGCAACACTCCATGTATTAGCAACACTCCATGTACTGGCAACACTTCATGTAATAGCAACACTCCATGTACTAGCAACACTCCATGTACTTGTAACACTTCATGTACTAGCAACACTCCATGTACTAGCAGCACTCCATGTAATAGCAACACATCCATGTACTAGCAACACTCCATGTAATAGCAACACACAATGTACTAGCAACACTCCGTGTAATAGCAACACTCCATGTAATAGCAACACACCATGTACTAGCAACACTCCATGTAATAGCAACAGTCCATGTACTAGCAACACTTCATGTACTAGCAACACTCAATTTCCAAGCATCACAGAAGACGTCTGCCCACAACTACCCACGGTGTTCTCACCAGCCCTCTATAGTACACCACCATTAGCCACGGTGTTCTCACCAGCACTCTATAGTACACCACCATTAGCCACGGTGTTCTCACCAGCCCTCTATAGTACACCACCATTAGCCACGGTGTTCTCACCAGCCCTCTATAGTACACCACCATTAGCCACGGTGTTCTCACCAGCCCTCTATAGTACACCACCATTAGCCACGGTGTTCTCACCAGCCCTCTATAGTACACCACCATTAGCCACGGTGTTCTCACCAGCCCTCTATAGTACACCACCATTAGCCACGGTGTTCTCACCAGCCCTCTATAGTACACCACCATTAGCCACGGTGTTCTCACCAGCCCTCTACAGTACACCACCATTAGCTCTAGTCGATAAAAGCTCTATATCGTCGATCGGACAACTGTTTCCTTTCTTCTTAAAGCGGAAGTGGCGTCACCGGAAGATGAGCGTGCTCTGTGTACACTGTGAGCTGTGCGTTTCATTTGTTTTGATTGTATTTAGATATTCCCATTGTTTATGATGAATGATGATATCGTATGACAGAGAATAGTTGGCTGTGTTTACTTTCTGTGTGGTATCGCCTTATGGCTTTTGGCGTGTGCTGAGACTACTATGATGCGGACTACAGCTACCTTTATTTGTTTGGAAGATGAGATAGTAATTCGGATGATTCCACTGGCACGGGCGGTTGAGCATTTATGGATTTTAATTCGTTTGCAGTGATACCGGGGCCTTCCATAACCAAATAACAAATAATCGCTGCTGTCTCCAATATGTTTTTGAAGGTTCAGTATTTGTCCATCATTTGCTTCCGAACGAAAAGTTAGGATTTATTCTTCATTGGTAAACCTTTTTTTAAAAAAAAAAAAAAACTATTGGCTGCTTCTTAATACAGAAAATGTTCAATATGTTGTGATATACCACCGATGTCTTGACTGTTCTATATGTTGTGATATACCACCTATGTCTTGACTGTTCTATATGTTGTGATATACCACCTATGTCTTGACTGTTCTATATGTTGTGATATACCACCTATGTCTTGACTGTTCTATATGTTGTGATATACCACCTATGTCTTGACTGTTCTATATGTTGTGATATACCACCTATGTCTTGACTGTTCTATATGTTGTGATATACCACCTATGTCTTGACTGTTCTATATGTTGTGATATACCATCTATGTCTTGACTGTTCTATATGTTGTGATATACCATCTATGTCTTGACTGTTCTATATGTTGTGATATACCATCTATGTCTTGACTGTTCTATATGTTGTGATATACCACCTATGTCTTGACTGTTCTATATGTTGTGATATACCACCTATGTCTTGACTGTTCTATATGTTGTGATATACCATCTATGTCTTGACTGTTCTATATGTTGTGATATACCATCTATGTCTTGACTGTTCTATATGTTGTGATATACCATCTATGTCTTGACTGTTCTATATGTTGTGATATACCATCTATGTCTTGACAGTTCTATATGTTGTGATATACCATCAATGTCTTGACTGTTCTATATGTTGTGATATACCATCTATGTCTTGACTGTTCTATATGTTGTGATATACCATCTATGTCTTGACTGTTCTATATGTTGTGATATACCATCTATGTCTTGACTGTTCTATATGTTGTGATATACCATCTATGTCTTGACTGTTCTATATGTTGTGATATACCATCTATGTCTTGACTGTTCTATATGTTGTGATATACCATCTATGTCTTGACTGTTCTATATGTTGTGATATACCATCTATGTCTTGACTGTTCTATATGTTGTGATATACCATCTATGTCTTGACTGTTCTATATGTTGTGATATACCATCTATGTCTTGACTGTTCTATATGTTGTGATATACCATCTATGTCTTGACTGTTCTATATGTTGTGATATACCATCTATGTCTTGACTGTTCTATATGTTGTGATATACCATCTATGTCTTGACTGTTCTATATGTTGTGATATACCATCTATGTCTTGACTGTTCTATATGTTGTGATATACCACCTATGTCTTGACTGTTCTATATGTTGTGATGTACCACCTATGTCTTGACTGTTCTATATGTTGTGATATACCACCTATGTCTTGACTGTTCTATATGTTGTGATATACCACCTATGTCTTGACTGTTCTATATGTTGTGATATACCACCTATGTCTTGACTGTTCTATATGTTGTGATATACCATCTATGTCTTGACTGTTCTATATGTTGTGATATACCATCTATGTCTTGGCTGTTCTATATGTTGTGATATAACATCTATGTCTTGGCTGTTCTATATGTTGTGATATACCATCTATGTCTTGGCTGTTCTATATGTTGTGATATACCATCTATGTCTTGGCTGTTCTATATGTTGTGATATACCATCTATGTCTTGACTGTTCTATATGTTGTGATATACCATCTATGTCTTGACTGTTCTATATGTTGTGATATACCATCTATGTCTTGACTGTTCTATATGTTGTGATATACCATCTATGTCTTGACTGTTCTATATGTTGTGATATACCATCTATGTCTTGACTGTTCTATATGTTGTGATATACCATCTATGTCTTGACTGTTCTATATGTTGTGATATACCATCTATGTCTTGACTGTTCTATATGTTGTGATATACCATCAATGTCTTGACTGTTCTATATGTTGTGATATACCATCTATGTCTTGACTGTTCTATATGTTGTGATATACCATCTATGTCTTGACTGTTCTATATGTTGTGATATACCATCTATGTCTTGACTGTTCTATATGTTGTGATATACCATCTATGTCTTGACTGTTCTATATGTTGTGATATACCATCTATGTCTTGACTGTTCTATATGTTGTGATATACCACCTATGTCTTGACTGTTCTATATGTTGTGATATACCACCTATGTCTTGACTGTTCTATATGTTGTGATATACCATCTATGTCTTGACTGTTCTATATGTTGTGATATACCATCTATGTCTTGACTGTTTTATATGTTGTGATATACCATCTATGTCTTGACTGTTCTATATGTTGTGATATACCATCTATGTCTTGACTGTTCTATATGTTGTGATATACCATCTATGTCTTGACTGTTCTATATGTTGTGATATACCATCTATGTCTTGACTGTTCTATATGTTGTGATATACCATCTATGTCTTGACTGTTCTATATGTTGTGATATACCATCTATGTCTTGACTGTTCTATATGTTGTGATATACCATCTATGTCTTGACTGTTCTATATGTTGTGATATACCACCTATGTCTTGACTGTTCTATATGTTGTGATATACCATCTATGTCTTGACTGTTCTATATGTTGTGATATACCATCTATGTCTTGACTGTTCTATATGTTGTGATATACCATCTATGTCTTGACTGTTCTATATGTTGTGGTATACCATCTATGTCTTGACTGTTCTGTTTGTTGTGATATACCATCTATGTCTTGACTGTTCTATATGTTGTGGTATACCACCTATGTCTTGACTGTTCTATATTTTGTGATATACCACGTATATCTTGACTGTTCTATATGTTGTTATAACCCACCTATGTCTTGACTGTTGTATATGTTGTGATATCCCACCTATATCTTGACTGTTCTATATGTTGTTATAACCCACCTATATCTTGACTGTTCTATATGTTGTTATAACCCACCTATGTCTTGACTGTTCTATATGTTGTGATATACCACCTTGTCCCAACTGTTCAAGGTGGTATGAGAACTGCATCGCTCTCTTCAGTGTTTATCGTGCCAATACACTTCCAGTATTGACTTATTACACTATTTTATTTTGTTTTTGCTTTATGACAGACCATTTCATGTCAAATTGTCATTATTTCTGTTCTCTTCAAGAGTAAACTATAATCTTTAGCGTGCTCTATATAGTCTAATGTAGAGTTTGTAGAGTAGTAGCGCAACAAATGTGACAGACTATTTTAGGTTAGCTTAGGTTGTGTATTTGTCAATTTGCCATGGAAGGTCATGTTATGTTTATTAACATTGACCCCATGGAAGGTCATGTTATGTTTATTCACACTGACCCCATGGAAGGTTATGTTATGTTTATTAACATTGATCCCATGAATGATCCTGTTATGTTTATTAACATTCACCCCATATAAGGTCATGTTATGTTTTTTAACATTGAGCCCATGGAAGGTCATGTTATGTTTATTAACATTGACCCCATGGAAGGTCATGTTATGTTTTTTAACATTGAGCCCATGGAAGGTCATGGTATGTTTATTAACATTGACCCCATGGAAGGTCATTGATGTTTATTAACATTGACCACATGGAGGTCATGTTATGTTTATTCACATTGACCCCATGGAAGGTC